>CM045454.1:70544-135544 GCA_024666655.1 Dascyllus trimaculatus
CCTAACCCCAACCCTAACCCTAACCCTAACCCTAACCCTAACCCTAACCCTAACCCTAACCCTAACCCTAACCCTAACCCTAACCCTAACCCTAACCCTAACCCTAACCCTAACCCCAACCCCTAACCCTAACCCTAACCCTAACCCTAACCCTAACCCTAACCCTAACCCTAACCCTAACCCTAACCCTAACCCTAACCCTAACCCTAACCCTAACCCTAACCCTAACCCTAACCCTAACCCTAACCCTAACCCTAACCCTAACCCCACCCCTAACCCTAACCCTAACCCTAACTCCTAATCCCTAACCCTAACCCCACCCTAACCCTAACCCTAAACTTAACCCTAACACTAACCCTTTAACACTAACCCTAACTCAACCCTAACCCTAACCCTAACCCTAACCCTAACCCTAACTCCTAACCCTAACCCTAACCCTAACCCTAACCCCTAACCCTAACCCTAACCCTAACCCCAACCCTAACCCCAACCTAACCCTAACCTCCCCTAACCCCAACCCTAACTCCTAACTCCTAACCCTAACCTTAACTCCTAACTCTAACCCTAACCCTAACCCTAACCCTAACCCTAACCCTAACCCTAACCCTAACCCTAACCCTAACCCTAAGCCTAACCCTAACCCTAACCCTAACCCTAACCCTAACCCTAACCCTAACCCTAACCCTAACCCTAACCCTAACCCTAACCCTAACCCTAACCCTAACCCTAACCCTAACCCCAACCCCAACCCTAACCCTAACCCTAACCCTAACCCTAACCCTAACCCTAACCCTAACCCTAACCCTAACCCTAACCCTAACCCTAACCCTAACCCTAACCCTAACCCTAACCCTAACCCTAACCCTAACCCTAACCCTAACCCTAACCCTAACCCCTAACCCTAACCCTAACCCTAACCCAACCCTAACCCTAACCCTAACCCTAACCCTAACCCTAACCCTAACCTAACCACGCCTAACCCTAAACTCGAGGCCTACGCCTAACCCTAACCCACTACTCTCAATTACTAATCCTAACCTAACCCTCATCCTAATCCTAACCCTAACCACTCCTCCTAAAGCTAACTTAACCCGAACGCCTAACCCTAACCTTAATTTCAGATCCTATGCCTAACCCTAACCATTAATGCTAATCTTAAGTATTAGACCTAACCCTTAAACCAATTACTAACCCTAACCTCAACCATCAACCTGATCCTAACCCTAACCACCTTCTCCTCTCCTCTCTCACCCACTCTCCTCCCTACCATTCCCCCACGAAGGTGGGGGAGCTGGGGGAGGCAGAGCGCACAGCCCGGTCCGGCACAAGGGGGAATGTGAGTCCGGACAGACTCCGCTCCCCCAAGCTCTGCCTCTTTCCTCCTCATTATTATATACACACACAACACCTCATCCTCTCTCCTCCCTACCATTCCCCCACGAAAGTGGGGGAGCTGGGGGAGGCAGAGCGCAAAGCCCGGTCCGGCACAAGGGGGAATGTGAGTCCGGACAGACTCCGCTCCCCCAAGCTCTGCCTCTTTCCTCCTCATTATTATATACACACACAACACCTCATCCTCTCTCCTCCCTACCATTCCCCCACGAAAGTGGGGGAGCTGGGGGAGGCAGAGCGCAAAGCCCGGTCCGGCACAAGGGGGAATGTGAGTCCGGACAGACTCCGCTCCCCCAAGCTCTGCCTCTTTCCTCCTCATCATCATACACACATCATCTCCTCCTCCTCTCTCCTCCCTACAGTTCCTCCACGAGAGATGATTGACGTTGGAGGCTAAGCCCTCAACAATTCATTGTGGATCATCACAATTTGCCTGTAGATTGAATCAGTTCAAAACACAACAACCAAAACACAGATTGTGAGACAATTGACATAAGGATAAGATGACACAGAGAGCTATGATGACGTGCGCCGGCCCGTGCCTTGCCTTTGGCTCCCCATTTCAACTGCCGAGTCGACGGACGAGGTGGGGGGAGCCATCGAGATAGTCCAACCCAACCTAACCCTAACCCTAACCCCCTAACCCTAACCCTAACCCTAACCCTAACCCCCTAACCCTAACCCTAACCCTAACCCTAACCCTAACCCCTAACCCTAACCCTAACCCTAACCCTAACCCTAACCCTAACCCTAACCCTAACCCTAACCCTAACCCTAACCCTAACCCCCTAACCCTAACCCTAACCCTAACCCTAACCCTAACCCCCTAACCCTAACCCTAACCCTAACCCTAACCCTAACCCTCCTATCCCTAACCCTAACCTGTCCCCCATCCTATTTCCAACCCCTCCCCTTCCCTAACCCTAACCCCTTCCCTTGCCCTAACCCTAACCACTCCCTCCCCTACTCAAATCCCACCCTCCTTCCTAACCCTAACCCTTGTCCTTTCCCTAACCCTAACCTCTCCCCTAACCCTAACCTTTTTCCTAGACCTGGGTCTAATCTCTAACCCTAACCCTACCTTTCCCCTAACCCTAACTAAGTCTTAAATAAAGAAATATATAAATATTACATTATATCTCATAATTGGGGGTTTCAAATTTTATGAAAATGTCAATAAAAACCCTACAATTTCATTATTTTATAAATACATAATAGAACCCAATTAATGATTTCATGATTGCTTTGATTTCATGGTTAAAAAATAATTTAGTTAAAAAATAATTTAGTTAAAAATAATTTAGTTAAAAATAATTTAGTTAAAAACAAGATTTATTTTGAAAAAATGACAGTACAAACAACATTTATTTTGAAAGAACATTTATTTTGAAAGAATGTATTTTACTTATTAACCCTGTCTAAAATTTAATTTAACATTGATTTATAGTGTTTCATTTAAAACTCAATCAATATACTTTATTAAAAATTCATCATAATCCTAATTAATTTTCTGTTGTAAAATTCCAGTAAAAACTCATTGAAAACCCTGTTTAAATATCCATTAAAAACCCTATGTAAAAACCCATTCAAAAAACCTATACAAAAACCCATACAAAAATCTTCTTTAAAAACCGCATTTTCATTTCATTGTTAAAACCATTAAAAAGCGAGCGGGTATAAAAAGGCGAACGCCACTCAGAGCTCATTCTTGCTCGAACCATCAAACAGGCAACATCTCCTGCTCTTTAAACCCAGCCAGCTCATTGTCCTTGTGTGCCTTACCCTGAAGAAGGCCCCCTACAGGGCCGAAACGTCGGCGCGGGCACACATTCAATTCATTTCTTTGATTTAATTCATTTGATTTAATTTTTTTATTATTCAATTTGAATTTCATTGCGTTTTATTTATAGAATTTTGGATAAATACTTAAAATTAATAAATAGTTATTAGAAAAAAATCATTTCATCATTTATAACAAAGCCTACAATTTTTTAAAAAAAAGTCATGTCCGATTGGACAACGGTCCGCTACGGACGCCGTCGTCGCGGCGACCGTGGCGGCCCATGGGGTAACCCGCAGCGGGGGGTTTCTTGGGGAAGGGGGAGATGGGACAGGGGGATGGACGGTGCATTCCCTGGCCCCCAGCAATGGGGGACCCGGGGTCCTTCCCCTCTTCCTAACCCTAACCCTAACCCCCTAACCCTAACCCTAACCCTAACCAGTACTTGATGTTAATGCATAATTCTGACCACGTACCTAACCCCTAACCCCTAACCTTAACCCCTAACCCTAAACTATATCTAACCCTAAAGATAATCCCTAACCACCTCCTGATTTTGGTATTTTTTTATATAAGTAAATAAAATCCATAGAGGGATTATTAAAAACATTATTATAAATTCATTCAAGGGTTAAAATAGGATAGGACAAAAATTCATATAAATAACAAATTCATAAACTCAATTTCATAATTAATTTATTTCAAATATTTATTAGGATACATATAGGGTAAAACAGGACAAAGGACAATTGACAGGGATATACATTAAAAGGGACCATTAAAAACCATTAAAAACTATTGAAATCCGTTTAAAACTATTTAAAACCATTTGAAAACATTAAAAAACCATTAAAAAACCATCAAAACCCATTGAAACCCATTGAAATTCATTACAATCCATTAAAAACCATTCACATCATTAAAATCCAAAACTTTAATTCATTCGATAAAACATTCAAAAAAGACGATTGGTTGATATCCACAGTATAAAAGGCAGACGCCTGGTGAACAGCCTCATTCTGCAGCTGACCTTCAACAGGGAAACATCTCCTGCACCAACCAGCTACAGTTTCTTTGTGTGCCGACCTGAAGAAGGCCTAGGACAGGCCGAAACGTAGTCTGTGGCACACCTTTTTTTGTTGATTATTTCATTTTAATTTTTAATTTTTATTTCATATTTTAAAATTTAAAAATAATTCATTAATATTTATTTTTAGGATAATCCTTTCAATTGGAAAGCGCCTTTAGTTGTTTGTATTTTTTTAAAATAAATAAGATATTCCCCTTGAGGGACACTATGGAGGACGGGTGGACGGTGGTGCAGCGAGGCAGAGGCCGCCGCCGTGCCCGCCAACCCAGATGGGACTGGGGTCCCGGGGAGGATGACGGGTGGATGGACCGTGCCAGGTCCTTCTCCTCCGGGAGGGGACAGTCCCCTCACCCTAGCCTATATCTAACCCTAAAGGTAATACCTAACCCTAACCACCTCTTGACTTAAAAACTTTTTTTACAAAAGTAAATACGTTCATAAAGTTATTATTAAAAACATTATTATAAATTCATTCAAGGGTTAAAACAAGGTAGGACAAAAATTCATATAAATAACAAATCCATAAACTCAATTTCATAATTAATTTATTTCAAATATTTATTAGGATATATATAGGGTTAAAACAGGATAAAGGACAATTTATAGGGATATACATTAAAAGGGAACATTAAAAACCATTAAAAACTATTGAAATCCATGTAAAACTATTTAAAACCATTGGAAAACATTTAAAAAAAACATTAAAAACCATTAAAAAACCATTAAAACACATTGAAACCCATTGAAATTCATTACAATCCATTAAAAACCATTGACACCTTTAAAATACAGAAATTTAATTCATTCGGTAAAACATTAAAAAAGACGATTGGTTTAAAAGACATTATAAAAGGCAGACGCCTGTTGAAAAACTCCATTCTGCAGCTGACCTTCGACGTAGCAACATCTCCTCCACCAACCAGCTGCAGTTTTTCAGTGTGCCAACCTGAAGAAGGCCTAGGACAGGCCGAAACGTTGTTGTGGCACACCTTCCTTTGTTGATTATTTCATTTTAATTTTTAATTTTTATTTCATATTTGAAAATTTAAAAACAATTCATTGATTTTTTTATTTTTAGGATAATCCTTTCAAATTGAAAGCATCTTTAGTTGTTTGAATTTCTTTAAAAATTAAAAAACACATTTCCCTCGAGGGAAATTATGGAGGACGGGTGGACGGTGGTGCGGCGAGGCAGAGGCCGCCGCCGTGCCCGCCAACCCAGATGGGACTGGGGTCCCGGGGAGGACAACGGGTGGATGGACCGTGCCAGGTCCTTCTCCTCCGGGAGGGGACAGTCCCCTCACCCTAACCCTCTAACCCTAACCCTATGTATGATAGGGCCAGGAGGGTAGGATTAGGTGAGCGAGAATCAGGGAAAGTTTAGGGTTAGGAGAGATGAGGGTGGGAGGAATTTAGGGTAAAGAAAGGAGGAAGGGAGGGATTAAGAGAGGGGGACGTAGGGATTAAGGTTAGGAGAGAAGGGAGGGAGGAGTTTAGGGTAAGGATAGGAGGAAGGGAGAGGTTAGGATTAAGAGATGGGGAAAAGAGAAGTTAGGGTTAGGAGAGAAGAAAGGAAAGGTTAGTGTTAGGAGAGGAGGGTTAGGGTTAGAATTAGGGGGTAGAGTTATAGGTTCAGTTTAGAAAAAGGACAGTGGGTCAGCAGTTCAGGACAAGGGCAATGGGTCAGTGTTCAGACAATGGGGGTTAGGTTAGGTTTGAGAGCGGTGCTGATGTTAGTGTCCCCAGTCCCGAAGTTGCCCGTCTTACTTCACTTTAGCCTCAGTACCAGATTAGGTTTAGACTGGCGATGTTAATGTTAGCTTTACCATCTGTGTGGTTGCCGTGGAAATGAAGCAATGTCAAGATTGGTACTGATGTTGAAGTTCCCTGTAATAGTACACTTGGACCTAGGCACCACGGGGGTTAGACTGCTGAAGACACTGGTTGTCGTGGCAACAGAGCGGTGGTGAGATTGGTGCAGAGGTGTCGAAGTCCCTGTAATAGCAGCACTTTAACCTCAGCACAAAGGAAAAGCACAGTGAAGAGTTATAACACTGATGTCTAATGTAAAACATTAAAGTAAGCAGTGTTACTAACCTAGAAAATGAACTAAACGTCTATGCTGCAAACTAGTGGAAGAGCAGAAGTCACGCAAAAATCCTCAGGAGGTCGACACGGCAAAACTACATATTTAACAGAACGTCAACTTGGCTCCTGACAGTGGAGAATTGTGTCCATAAACAGCAGAGTTGTGAGAAGACCGAATTCAAGATCTTAAAGGACCCAGATTGCTTTGTCATGGTCCAACGTGGAACGACGAACTCTGACAGGCTTTATGGAAAAGAGGTGAAGATTACAAACAAGTGGAGTGCTCCTGCTACAGGTGTCTCACAAGTGAGAGGCTGTCGCTGAGCAGAAGAGGTGGAGCTCGTAACAATTACAATGACTTACATGTAATGTGATGACTGTCGTCCATCTGTAGAAATGCTGCTATTTCCTTTAGCATCAACTCAGCAGGTGAACAGACTCCAGGGTCCTAGAAGTGGAGCTCCAGGTCTGCAGACATACCCTACCTGTTTGTGCCTTTTATCAAATGAAGTGAATTCAGGAGAGAGCAGAAGATCCACAATTCAACTCCAGCTTTTGGCATTGATTCTGCTGTTCTTCTTCACTGTAATGGCACAGCTGACATGTATGAGTTGGACAAAAGTTAGGGTTAGAGTGCACATACATGCTAGGATATTTAGATACAACTTGAACATATAGATGTCAAGTCTGACAGCAAGATTGACATCCATAAATAACACTGGGGTTTTACTGGAGTCAAGCCTCAAAACATTACGAGATTTACTTGACCGTCAAAGGAAGCAATGATGTACATTACTGTTGAAATTCTGAGGCCTGAAACATACCAACAACATAGACGAGTGTCTTCCCTGCGACTACACACTTCAAAGTCGAATGCTGGCAAAGTTAAACCATCTCTTGATTGACTTTGTTTCTTGCAAACCATTTTTGGAAGACGTACAACTCACACAGTCGTGCAAATACATTTTCAAGAGTGGAGATGTTCTTTATTTTTCATCTTGGAATATGTACTTTACTAAAAGACTTTGACAGTTTCATGCTGGATGAGCACTAGTTTGTTTTCCAGTGCTCAGATAATAAAGGTCAGGAATGCTCTTGGCAAAAACACAGCAACACTCTTTACTGCGTCAATTCATCACCACAAATGACAAATAAAAGATCAATCATCATACACACACTCAACAATGATACTACAGAAGTACACCAACAGTAATTGACAGTGATGACATGTCTGAAAAAGAATTTCATGTTACACTCAAGAACATTTAAATAGATCACAGCACTACAGTTTCTGCAAATCCACAGCAGAGCAACAAATTCATTACAACACACTTGGTGCAAAGTAGATATAGTTTGTCTATTTTTGTTGTTTTTTTTCTTCAACAATTGTCAGACTTTCAGTTGGTGTGAACATGTAGAGATTGCAACATTCCCAATAAATCACACATCAATATTTCAACAAAAATTCTGTCTCACTTTCAGAGGATTAGGGTAGAACATACTATCACTTCATGCTTATAATGATCAGTTATGCTGGGAGGAGTACTAGTGTTTATTACCATGACTGTTTCAGTAGAGCTTCGTCTACCTGAGAAAAAGCCTCATGTTGTCCAGTAGACAGCTGCAGCAGGTTAAAAGGTTTTTTCAGGAAAGTGGTTGGCTACATGCTGACTCGATGGCTTGGACAAAGACTTTTAGTTGTTTTTTCCACCCCATGAAGAAACGTTTTACTCCAAACGCTGAGTGAAGTTATCTGGGAAAAGTCCCTTTTGAGCACCAACTCCAAGTGTCAACCAGTCACTTTCTTTGATCCCTGTGAGCCAGCCAGCATCCTACAACAACCACAGAAACATCACAGTCGCCCAAGTGAGACAGTTAATTCTGTCTGTCCAGTATGGTGCTGACCTCAAAACAGTATATATATTTTTGGGTTAGGGATATTTTTGTGTCACTGGCTGCTCTCACCTGATCCTCGACTGAAGCGGTGGGAATCACCAAAACCACATCGCCTCTCTTGAGTTCAAGTTCATCTGAATTAGCAGCTTCAAAGTCATGCATGGTCTCCACCTGCAGGACAAAAAAAACCATCATCTCTCTCACTGATAAATAAAGTGTGTACTGTGTACAGCATGAGTGAGTGCACCCCCGTGCATTATCAAATATCAGTTGATTCTAAATTGAATCAGTTCTTAACAACTACGTTATTTCACAGTAGATGTACATTAAAATCCTCTTCAAATATTATATTGAAAATTCAGTCAAAACGTAGAAACTCAGTGAAAAAACAAACCAAATCCAGCTGTGGTTCCAGCCAGTGCAATGATGAACATGGCTCTAAATGAGCTGTGAACAGCAGAACCTCCTCAGGTCTGGACCTATGGGCTGGGTCTATCTATGGACCAGGTCTGGACCTGTGGACTGGGTCTATCTATGGACCAGGTCTGGACCTGTGGACTGGGTCTATCTATGGACCAGGTCTGGACCTGTGGACTGGGTCTATCTATGGACCAGGTCTGGACCTATGGACCTGGTCTATCTATGGACCAGGTCTGGACCTATGGACTGGGTCTATCTATGGACCAGGTCTGGACCTGTGGACTGGGTCTATCTATGGACCAGGTCTGGACCTGTGGACTGGGTCTATCTATGGACCAGGTCTGGACCTGTGGACTGGGTCTATCTATGGACCAGGTCTGGACCTGTGGACTGGGTCTATCTATGGACCAGGTCTGGACCTGTGGACTGGGTCTATCTATGGACCAGGTCTGGACCTGTGGACTGGGTCTATCTATGGACCAGGTCTGGACCTATGGACTGGGTCTATCTATGGACCAGGTCTGGACCTGTGGACTGGGTCAATCTATGGACCAGGTCTGGACCTTTGGACTGGGTCTATCTATGGACCAGGTCTGGACCTATGGACTGGGTCTATCTATGTCTGCATCATGGCTCCACATGGAGAAGAAGTGAACAGAGGAAGTGAACAATGTGACTGTGAGACTGGACAAAGATGGAAAAGGATCCAGGAAGACCAGTGATCCACTAAGAACCAGTGAAGCCCAGTGTCAGCAGGAACCAGGAGGTCTAGAAGGAGCCATAGTAGCACTGATCAGAGCTCCTAAAGAACATGAAGAGAAGCCTGATGGATGCTGGAGAACATTGTTTGGTCAGATGAAGATCAATGAGTTGGGCTCAGATGGGGTCCAGAACCTGACCAGGACCACCACAGTGGATCATAGTCCTGACAGTGAAGCACGGAGGTGGAGTGTGATGGTAGATAAAGGTGCTGATGACGTTTAGAGATGCTCCATGAAGGTCTGAGGAGGAACCAGAACACTGGCTGACCAGATGGAGAAGAGGAAGATTCCAGCAGGAGAACATCCAGAGAACAACATCCCACCAGAGCTTCTAGACCAGAACTAAGAGGAACCAGGACCTGGACAGTGAGAGTCCAGACCTGGAGCCAGCAGAGGAAGGTAGAGCAACACAACCCCTCCAGCTGAACCCAACAGAGAAGATGTGAGAAGATGTGAGCAGCAATGATGGACTCTGGTTTCCTCCATGCTGAGGAGGACTGAGTCTGTCACCAGGAGTAAAGGAGGACAGAGGAAGGACTGGAGGACCAGAGACCCTCATGGAAGATGGACTCACTGTAGGACCACTGAGTTCCTGCTGTGGAGCCTGAATTTAATACAGAATCTAAACTGGCAGTCTGTAATCTGACATCCAAGACAATATGCTACTGTTCTACTTGGAAGTAACCTGATTACTGGGTTGGGGTTACAGTTTAGAATCACTTGATACTGAAGTGATTTTACACTGATAAACTCACTTCTATTGTATATTGTATTTTTTAGTTTGCTGCTTTAAAGAATTTGCCGTTCGCGGGTGGAAAAAGTGGCACCTTGTAAAGAAAGTCATCAGGCAGTCCCGACACTCCTCCAGATGGACTCATGTGTTTCATGGTCTGGTTTTCAGTTGCCATGCCATTGTCACTGACGGCGGTGGGAGAGATGATGTCAGCATCCCGATCATCATCACCTTCATTACTTGAAGCAGGTTCAATCACAACAGATGGGATCGGCATGTTTTCCTGCAGACAACAGTCAGCATTAATCCGTCACATCTATAACCCAACCATCATAAATAAATGTATACATCATTTGTATTTAACTTTAAATTCAGCTCTCAGATGGCAATTTTGTAAAGTATAAAGCATTTCTGTATTATTAGAAACAAAAGATCTACTGATGAGTCACTTTGACATACAATAAACATTTGTGTGTTAAAGTTGTTTTTGATTAAGATCATAAATAGAATAATCCTCTACTGAGACTGAGCTTGGTGCACTCCATGTGTGAAGATACAAAGATGTTTTAAAATGCCCGACTCAAAAACAAGCAGCCATTAACATAACAGACCACAAAACCTAGGAAACACAAAGGGGACATAAATCACTGCCAGTGGAGCTCTTCTTGAGCAGCAATGAGGTTAGGGTGCAGAGCAAAGCAGACACCAGTGGTTTGGATAAACAATACAGAGCCTTTTAACAGAAGCCTGTTTACATTTCATTGATCACAAGTATGGTGAAACAGTGGGTGCACGTCAATTATTACTGATGATATTTATTGTTTTAAAGCTGGAATGCAGAACTTTACCAGATTAAAGAATGTCTATTACAGTCAGTCTAATCACGTTCACACATGGCTGGTTCAGCCCGTCAGCTGCCGGCAAGTCTGCCTGTATATCACAGAATAGCAGAGTTAGGGTCAACTGTAGCGTCGAGGAGGGCGCAGCGAAAGCAGCTACATGTGATGCAGCCCAGCCTCACCCGGACTCTACCTCCAGCGGCCCCCAGGTAAGTTGAGTCTGAGACCCCTGTCCTACACTGATGAAGTGATTATGCTGAATTTGAGTGAATGGTCCATTCTGCATTGAAGTTGTGTCTTGGTACGATACACACATTGTTTTATTAAGGATGAATATTTACCGCTGGAGCTGCTTCACCTGGAGAAGTTTTGACATCTTCAGCCGGAGGAATCTGTTTGTGGGAAGAAATTATGTCACTCGAAAAGTACACATAGCAGCCACTGCTGCCGTCATAAAATCAGTTGCATATTATAAAAATCTCATAGCTTAAACATTTTGTAGACTCTACATTTTTGGCGAATGGTGTATTACGATCAGAGATAGACATGAGCTATAAACTCAGCCCATTAAAACAGTTCTTACAGTCTACCAAATTATTGTAACATGACAGGTTTTGTTTCCATGATTCAGGAGAAGAAAGGGAAGACAGGTATCAAACCAAGACCATGACCTGACGATCAACACATCTGTATTACTAAACCATTTAACAAGCATGGCTTAGGGCTAGGGTTAAAAAATGAGTAACCGCAGGTGCCAATGCATCAAACGTCAAGTTACAACAAAGTCTACACATGTACTTGTGTGTGCTTGTTCTCTCCGTGGATGTCTCTGGATCTGGAACTCCACGCTTCTGATCTGTAGTCGCTGGCCTCTCTTCCTGCTGTCCTCCCATCCACACCCCAACCTCTCCTGCTGTTCCTCCCTCCCTCCTCATCCCCACTCCCAACCCAACCGGTCAAGGCAGATGTCCTCCCTCCCTGAGCCTGGTTCTGTCAGGTTTTTTTCCCCTCCCTATCCTAGGGGGTTTTGGTTTCTTCCCACCATCGCTGACTGCTGCTAAGAGGGAATCCAAGAGAAGCTTTGGATTGTTGGGTTTTCTGTTTTCTGTTCTTCCTGCTATGTAAAGCACTGTTTGATAACGTGTACTAAATGTGCACAATACAAATAAAATTGAACTGAAAGTAAAATATCTGCATTGTGTGACAATAACACTTACAGATATCACAGCAGATAGGATCAAGACCTCAACCAGACAATGCTGCTGACCAAGTATTTGATAACTTCCAGCTTCACAAAGTCTTTCTCTGGTTGAAATCTCAACAACAGCTAAAGCTGCTCATGAATTAATGACTATTAAACTCTGCTTTGATCCTGGTTGGTGTAGTCCAGTCATCCTAATTATCAAACCAAAAATTTGAATAAATCTTGCTTGTGAGACAGTCTTTGCCTACGCATATGAAAGTTAGCCTACTGAAGTCTTCACAGAACCATATCATGACAGGTATTTCAAACTTTCATGAGAACAAAGGTTTATAACTGGGAGAATTACATGTGAATCAACAATGTTCCTGTATGAACCAAAACTAAAACATACTACCTTGTGTAATACAATAAAAATGTCATCAGCACTTTTAAAACAATTCAGTTTTTCAATTGTTGATGAAAACATTTCAAAGGGTTGGTTAAAAATTAGCAATAAACAAAAAAAAATACCAAGACAAACAGTGACGCAACATACCTGACTGAGCTCAGCCTTCTCAGAGCCTGGAGATCCAGCCGTCGACTGTGGAGAGAAAACCACATTCAGTCAGGTGATTCCTTAAAACAACAAACTCATGACTCAGTGGAGACAAGAACAAAACTAAAAACCTGAATCTACACATGAGGAAGATGAGGATGAAGGTGAGGATGATGGTAAAATGGATGATGATGAGGAAGATGAAGATGATGATGATGAGGATGAGGATGGCGATAATGGTGATGGTGATCATTAGGGAAATGATGATGATTAAGATGATGAGAACGAAGATACTAATGATGAAGATGATGATGATGATGATAATGGTGATGTGATCATGAGGAAAATGTTGATGATAGGATGACGAGGATGAGGATATTAAACAAGGACAATGATGAAGATGATGATGATCATGAGGAAAGCAATGATGCTGATGATTAGGATGATGGTGAGAATGAGAATACTGATGATGATGATCGTGATGAGGAGGATGGTGATGATGATGACCATCATCATACAGGAACATTTTTGACTCACATGATGAGGATGAGGATAATAATGATGATGATGACGGTGATCATGAGGAAAATGATGATGACGATGATTGTGGTAATGTTTTAAGTGGTGTTTGTTTACTTGCAACGTGCACAGCTGGGAGAACAACAGCGTAACCAAGGGGGCACCTCCTTGGTTACAATGGACCGTGCACAGAGTTGAACATCCCATTATGGCCAAGTTGAAGAAAGCATAGCAGAGAGCTGGTGCTAAGTTAAAGGCTAAGCTAGGAGCTAGGAGCTGGACATACAAGCCTTTTGTATCATCGATCCTCATAGGTAACATCAACTCCTTGACTAACAAAGTCATGTGAGGACCCAACGACTGTACCGTGATTGCAACCTTGTGTGTTATAGATACCTGACTGGAAAACAACATTGCCAACTTTCGGCTACCATTTAGCTCACTGAGTAAAGGCGATACCACATAGGCTCAGTCCCTCAGCAGCGGTCATGAGATCGAGTCTGGTTCAAGACCCTTTGCTGCACATTACTCTCCTGTCTCCCTGTTTTCACTCTGTCTCTCTCTGTCCAATAAAACAGAAAAACTCTCCCTCTCAAAAGAAAACATTCCCAACTTGTGCGTGGATCTACCTGACGTCAATATGGTACGAGTGAACAGAGATTTGAGACCGAGTGGAAAGAACAAAGGTGGTGATTTGGTGCTCTTTGACCGTGCATGGTGTAACTCCAGTCATATTACTGTGAAGGAGAACATCTGCTGTCTTGATATTACACTGTATTATGTGCTGAAGGAATTTTCTCACATCGTCAACATTGTTGTTTACATCCCACCGTGTTCTGGGGACTATAGGAGGATACAGACTCACCACCCTGATGCATTCATTGCAGTATCAATGGATTTTAACTATGCTGACCTCACCTCCCATCTGGCTGGCTTCGTACAGTATGTTGATTGTCCCACAAGGAAGAAGAAAAGACTCGATCTGCCGTATGCAAACACCAAGGAGGCATACAGAGCCTCAGCACTTCCACCACTTGGCACACTCTGGTCTTTCTTCAAGCCTACTATAAACTTCATGTTCTGAGGTAGCCTACAATCAGCCACTCTTTCAGGAAATGGACCCCAGAGTGGAAGTGATGGAGGCTGATTCCTGCCTCACCTCCTAGATTATATCCTACAGGTCAGCCACAGTTTGTCAGGCTGGGAACCGAGTCACTGGGACAGTGGTGAGCAACACTGAGATAACTCAACGGACTGTTCCAGTTCCATTCCTCTTCACTCTGTACACAGTGGACTTAAAGTACAGATCTGAGTCCTGCCACATTCAGGACTACTCTGACGATACGGCCATGAATGGGCAGAAAGGTGAGTACAGGAACCAGATGACCCTAACCCTACTGACTGTACCAATAAGAACTGCCTTCTGCTGAACATGTCCAAGATCAAGGAGATGGTTGTGGACTTCCACAGGTCTAAGCTCCAGCCTGACATTAAAGTAGTGCAGTTCAGTTCAGCCCCGAACTCCAGACCAATGTCAGCCGCCATCTTCACAACACCCTGGCTGGACAGAGGAGCAGCTACAGTGATGGACCACTGAATGGTTCAGAGCATCCTCTGTCCATCACGGCCCACAATATCTCGGTCAGGTAGTAACTCAGGACCTGGACAGTTGGTTGCAATGCTCCAGTGACTCAAGTGTGAAAAAACACCCAATAATCCTGATTCACAAGGACCCAAGCATCCCTCCTCTGTGCTCATTATTATATTTTAACTGTAAAATACCAGCACAATGTTGCACCTTATTTCTCCTTCCGGCATGATTTGCACATTATGTATTATTTTTCTTTTTTCTTAAAGGTAACCTGTGAGCTACTGGATAGCTTGAATTTCCCCAAAGTGATGAATATAGTATCTATCTATCTATCTACTGTATATATCTAACAAAAAAGAGAAATGTATAATGATGACAGTAGTTTTTACTTACTTTTACTTTTCTTTTATATACCCTAACAGGGAAACACTCTTTTGCATATTACAGGAAGCTGAGGAACTCTATCGGCCTTCAGTCACACTAAGGCGGTTAGAGTTAAGGGCTCAGTGGCAGCTTGGTGGTCTCAGGGCTTGATGATGAGGACGATAGTGATGATGATGATGATGATGAGGATAGAAATAATTATGATGATAATAATCATACTAATGACAGTTATGAACATGACCTGGTGATCACACCTTCGTTGTTATGTTATTGTGATCAACATGTCCACTCACAGCAGGCTTCTCCTCATTTGGGCTGTCTGAAGTTATTTCCTTATCTTCCCCACCAGCAAGTGGAACTCCAGGTTCCTCCATCACCTCCCCGGCAGCATTAGCTGAATGTTCCTCCACCTCTCCTCCCACAGATGGAGGTACAGGTTCCTCTCCAGCAGAAGGAGGTGGATGCTCATCCTCCTCTCCTCCAGCAGGGGCAGATAAAGGTTTGTCTTGTTCCTCTGCAGGCTCTGTTAGGCCAGCAGTTGGTGTCTCTGAGGCCTCAGGAGCCTCAGCTGACTCACTGTTCACTTCGTTCTTTACCAGAGACATACACCAGTAAACTTACAGCAGTTCAGATGTGCAACTGTGGCTCCTGACATTTTACATAAAATTCAATAAGAGCCACAGAATTAGTCAAAAATGCGCCCTACATCTGAACAGACCATTCATGAATAAAGATATCTTTCACTCATAATTCCCAAAAGTAAACTACACATACAGTATTTTCTCTGCAGAGCTAATATCAGAACCAGACTAGCATTTACATAAAATGTTCAATGCCCACCTCAGACAGACAGACAGACAGATAAATAAATAGATGTTTACAAAACTCACCATCTTATCAAAGTCAGCAAAAAATGATGGAGCAGTAGCATCCTTCAGAGTGCATTTGTTGAAAATAGAAGAGAATAACAACTGACAGTCAGGATCCACAAGAATAAACAAGTATCATCCACAAAAAGCAGTATATGTAAAGATACAAGGACATAGGACTGTGGGACACAGTGACAGAGGGAAAAAGAAACACCAGGAAACATCAGGAGGGGGGATATAAGAGACGTTATTGGTCAGAGGCTTCGGGTTAGGGTTGGTCAATACACATGCTGTCAACTAGAGAAGGTGTGCTTTCAAAATCACTTCATTCCTCTTTTATGCTTGTCATGTTATTACCTCTTTCTCAAAAACGAAATTGACAATACTTTGAGAGAATGTAACTCAAAGGTTGTGTGAAATGTACAACTGGAAGGCTGAACGGTAAAAATAAGAGAAAACCTTGAAAACCCCATTTAACAAGGCTAAACTACTGGAGACAAGCCTGTTGACCAAATTAGACAGAACAATCTGCAACTAAAGGTGCTGAATACAAAACACTGTCTTCTGAACAGCTGAAATCTTCGCTGCAAAGTGCACATTTCAGTTTCACTTGGTGCAAATGTAAGTTAAAAAATTACCTGTGAAAATCCATTAAATGCATTGGTCACCTAAATTAAATCGCAGAGATACAAATTAGTATTGCAGCCGTTAGGTAAGATGAATGTATCATGAGTTGGAATGATGGATTCGATCTGAAACAAGTACGCATGGAATGAACAAGCAGAGGACATTAAGAGATGGGAACAGGCAAGAGGAGGTGGGGAGGAGCTCAGGCTGGGAAACAGGTGTTTGTCTCTCAATCTGTGGGAGGATAGAAGGCAGGAAAGGGTTTTCATATTGATCTCTGTCTACTCTATGCTAATCTACCAAACTGAAGAAGGGACGTATCAAGTACCTCTTCCTTCTCTGTATCTAGCTCTTGGTACAACTTTCCAAATCTCCGGTTTGCAGCCTCATCTTCGGACATGTCCGAATTTTCTGGTTCTTTGTGAATTCTGGGAATGTTTACGTCTTTTTTCCCTTCTGCTGCTGTTCCCCAGCCGGACGCAGAGCTTTGTTCAGTGACGGAAGACTCGAGGCCACTGCTGCCACTAACCTCCTGCCAGGACGAGGTGTTGGAGGACGAACCCCCAGTCCCTGAAGAGGCTGCTGGGAAACTGTTGGCAAAAGGGTCTGAATCCCACCCACCTCTACCATCCCCAGAGACCACAACCCCACCTTCCCCTGAGGGCTCCGCAAATGGTTCAAAGTCAAAACCATTTCCTTTGTTCCCAAACTGGGTCCCAGCAAAAGGATCTGAATCAAACGCACCTCCTCCCTGTGTTTCAGCAAAAGGATCTGAATCAAACACACCTCCTCCCTGTGTTTCAGCTGCAGGACCTAAATCAAACGCACCTCCTCCCTGTGTTTCAGCTGCAGGACCTAAATCAAACGCACCTCCTCCCTGTGTTTCAGCAAAAGGATCTGAATCAAACGCACCTCCTCCCTGTGTTTCAGCAAAAGGATCTGAATCAAACGCACCTCCTCCCTGTGTTTCAGCAAAAGGATCTGAATCAAATGCACCTCCTCCCTGTGTTTCAGCAAAAGGATCTGAATCAAACGCACCTCCTCCCTGTGTTTCAGCAAAAGGATCTGAATCAAACGCACCTCCTCCCTGTGTTTCAGCTGCAGGACCTAAATCAAACGCACCTCCTCCCTGTGTTTCAGCAAAAGGATCTGAATCAAACGCACCTCCTCCCTGTGTTTCAGCAAAAGGATCTGAATCAAACACACCTCCTCCCTGTGTTTCAGCTGCAGGACCTAAATCAAACGCACCTCCTCCCTGTGTTTCAGCAAAAGGATCTGAATCAAACGCACCTCCTCCCTGTGTTTCAGCTGCAGGAGCTAAATCAAACACACCTCCTCCCTGTGTTTCAGCTGCAGGAGCTAAATCAAACGCACCTCCTCCCTGTGTTTCAGCTGCAGGAGCTAAATCAAACGCACCTCCTCCCTGTGTTTCAGCTGCAGGACCTAAATCAAACGCACCTCCTCCCTGTGTTTCAGCAAAAGGATCTGAATCAAACGCACCTCCTCCCTGTGTTTCAGCAAAAGGATCTGAATCAAACGCACCTCCTCCCTGTGTTTCAGCTGCAGGACCTAAATCAAACGCACCTCCTCCCTGTGTTTCAGCAAAAGGATCTGAATCAAACGCACCTCCTCCCTGTGTTTCAGCTGCAGGACCTAAATCAAACGCACCTCCTCCCTGTGTTTCAGCAAAAGGATCTGAATCAAACGCACCTCCTCCCTGTGTTTCCGCAAAAGGATCTGAATCAAACGCACCTCCTCCCTGTGTTTCAGCAAAAGGATCTGAATCAAACGCACCTCCTCCCTGTGTTTGAGAAGAAAACTCTCTCTCTTCTCCTTGTCTGTGAGGCTCAGAATGATCTCTGTAAACCGATGCTACATCGGCGTGTTCTCTTGCCTCTTCTTCGGCTGGTTTATCTCCGTTTCTGTCTGTGGCATCACTTTGTGGTGAAACTTGTTCTGCAGTTACACCATCAGCTCTACCACACTGTAACCTTGAAGTGTTTGCTGAGGGGTGATCTTCACATGAAGGTTCATCCTCAGCACTCACCCAGCCTCCCCCCTGACCGCTGTCACCCCACTCTTCAGCAGTTTCATATTCAGACACAGACCCTTCTGGAGACCTGGACCATTTGTCTCCTGGGACCTCTGTGCTGTCCTCAATCTCTTCCCCAAACTCGTTGGTGAATACAAGTCCTGGGGTGGATTTCCTACGATCTTCGTGTCCGATAGAGTGTCCCCCTGAATCTGCCTGCCCTGTCCCATCTTCATCAGCACCACAGGAGTGAAGGTTGGGGTTAGTTTGAGAATCCCAGCTGCTAACCTCATCTTCAGCTGCTGTGGCCTCACTGTCCTGAATAGGTGTAGTTGTGTCTCCACCTGGCTGCCAGCCTTCTGCTTGGTGCCAGCTCTGAGCTCCACCCTGCATCTCTTCTGGAGCTACGGCAGGGGCCCCAGGAGCAGCAGGGGTCTCAACTCCTGAACCACCATCTCCATTTGCTGACAGTGAACCAAAGTCAGCGGCCCAGTCAGCAGCGAAACCGGAATCTGCAGCCTGCTTGGAAGGGAGTGAAGTTTAAAGATGGCCTCCTGCCGGCTGCAGCCCACCGAGTGCAGCAGACAGTAATCACGAAAGAATCTGCAGGATGCTTGCACAAAGACACACTGATCATGGCTGTAAACGCCTCAGCAGTCTGAGCTCCAGCTGCCTTCGGTAGGACTGATTTACTGAGACATCGGAGTAAATTAGGACACTTTAAAGGCACATAAAATGACCATCAGCACGATGGTCCAGTGCTCAGCATAACAGTGTAAAGAAAATGAACAGGTGGATTTCTGGCATGTTGCTTTGTTTCAGACAGTCTACAGAGAAGGACAGCAGTGATGAGCAACAGCTGCCCCATCAGGCAATTAACCCGTGAAAGTGGCAAATACATGTCAACCACCAGACAAAAAAATTAACCTGAATCAAAATTGGATCAGTTGTATCTTGAACAAAAGCAATGCAAAGTTCAAAGACACAGTAAAAATCTGTTGATCAGCGTTATCTTTGTGCCAACAGTCCTGGCTTAACAAGGACCGAAGTCAAAAGAACGGATGACTGAAGATGTGCTGATGTGCTACAGCGTGAACACAGACAGTGGCTGTAAATGAACTTGTGTAACTGTGAGTACTTACAGGCTGAGCAGCTTGGGCATTGGCCTTTAAAAAGTGACAGAAGACGTTCATGTCAGCACACACAGCCACTGATCTGTTGTATTCATTCATTTCCTTTTAGAAAATCATGCATTTCTAGAGTTGCTTGACTAACTTCGTTTTTAATTCATCCCTTAATCCCCAAGTAAGACAAGTTTGAGAATCGGAAGTAAATGACTGTGTGCCAACAGCATGGAATGATGTCCTTAAACAGAAGGAAGTTACTCACCGCCCACATATCCCAAGGTACGGCCGTCTGAAAAGGCAGAGCACATGATGTCAGTATGGCTTCCAATGTAAATAAAAAAACTTTATTCAGCTTATTAACAACTTCTGATTGCATCAACACGGACAGAGTTCAATCAAGTAATATTTACACTGACTGGACTAATGACCAAGATGGCGGTGTGCAGTAGTGCAGCGGCTTCTCGAGCTCTCGGGATGAAGTCCACTTTCAGAGATTCTAGGGTCAATTTATTGATAGATAAGCATGTGATGTACAACTCAGCCAACCTAACCAACACTAGGAAGGGTTCGATTACAGCAGCTTCACCAGAGCTCAAAGCTGCGTGAGGCAGACTTCTGAGGACATCAGAATGGTGCAACAGAGTACGGAGGGTGGAGGCAAGAGGAAGAGGTGCACATGGAAGCAGAAGAGGGGTAAGCAGGTCAGCTTGATGGCTCAGCTAAAAACAAAAAGACCGCCGATCCCGTCACTCTTCCAGGCGAATGTCCACTGGACGGCAAGATGGACCCGATACGTCCGAGGCTGGGGGTTTCTCTGGAGATGAGGAACTGTGCTGTACGTTGTCTCATGGAAACCCCACCCCACCTGGCTAAAGAGCAACATGCTGGACTCAACCTTCCGGATCGATGGTCTGCAACTTGTCCGAGCAAACCGTAACCATCTGTCAGGGAAAACTCGCGGGGGTGGACTCTGTGCATACATTAACAAAGGTTGGTGTAAAACTGTACCCTGGTCAAGAGCCACTGCTCCAAGGCCACAGAACATTTGACCGTAACATGCCGGCCACACTATTTATGTCGTGAGGTCAAGGAGGTGTTTGTCCCCATTGGTTACATCCCTGGGTTGGCTCCACTGACGATGCCAGTTCATCACCCACCTGGAGAGCAGCAACTCATACGTCCCTCTGCTCTTCTTGCACTTCACCTCAGCTTTTAACACCATCATCCCACAGACCCTGGTGCAGAAACTACCAGCACTTGGACTGAGCCGCTCCCTTGGAAACTGGGTCCTGGACTTCCTCTCCAACAGGCCACAGACCGTCAGAATCCATGACATCTTCCACCCACCCTGCATCACGGAGGACTCCACCCACCCTGCATCACGAAAGACTCCACCCACCCTGCATCACGGAGGACTCCACCCACCCTGCATCACTGAGGACTCCATCCACCCTGCATCACTGAGGACTCCACCCACCCTGCATCAAGAAAGACTCCACCCACCCTGCATCACGGAGGACTCCACCCACCCTGCATCACTGAGGACTCCACCCACCCTGCATCACTGAGGACTCCACCCACCCTGCATCACGGAGGACTCCATCCACCCTGCATCAAGAAAGACTCCACCCACCCTGCATCACGGAGGACTCCACCCACCCTGCATCACGGAGGACTCCACCCCTGCATCACGGAGGACTCCACCCACCCTGCATCACGGAGGACTCCACCCACCCTGCATCACTGAGGACTCCACCCACCCTGCATCACGGAGGACACCACCCACCCTGCATCACGGAGGACTCCACCCACCCTGCATCACGGAGGACTCCACCCACCCTGCATCACGGAGGACACCACCCACCCTGCATCACGGAGGACTCCACCCACCCTGCATCACGGAGGACTCCACCCACCCTGCATCACGGAAGACTCCACCCACCCTGCATCACGGAGGACTCCACCCACCCTGCATCACGGAGGACTCCACCCACCCTGCATCACGGAGGACTCCACCCACCCTGCATCACAGAGGACTCCACCCACTTGCATCACGGAGGACTCCACCCACTCCTGCATCACGGAGGACTCCACCCACCCTGCATCACGAAGGACTCCACCCACCCTGCATCACGGAGGACTCCACCCACCCTGCATCACGAAGGACTCCACCCACCCTGCATCACAGAGGACTCCACCCACCCTGCATCACGGAGGACTCCACCCACCCTGCATCACAGAGGACTCCACCCACCCTGCATCACAGAGGACTCCACCCACCCTGTACACTCACTCTTTGCCCTTCTCCCCTCAGAAGCTGTTAGCCTGTTGAACTCTGGTGGTGCTCTATAGAACTACAAATATCATTCACCTACCTGCAGCTACAGACCCTTTTCTCTACCTCACATATTGTTGTACATATTGTTTTTATTGCTTGTACTTCACTTGTCTTTATTTATTTATTATTATTTTTTGGACTTACACCCGGGACCCGAGAGCCAACTTCATGCCACCTCATGTGAATACGTGTGCCGACATGATAATAAAGAACCGTGAATCCTTGAATCTAATATTTTACTTATCAATACATTATTTGTTTGTATTGATATTGCATTTTAATACAAACTCTAACCCTAACTCTAAGCACAAACTCTGTGGATATTGTGTGGTCACACCCCCTCACCTAAATAAATATAGTTACCGCTACACTAATATTACAGTGTACTGCTGTGTGGTACTTTGCATGATGTCAGTACTCCAGTTTGTTCAGTGTGCCCTAAATTCTACCCAGTTACATGTTTAACGAGTTTGATGATTCCTTTTCACCCAAAGTCAATAAAGCTTTTTTGGATTGATTTAATTCACCCTCCCAGGCCTTCATTGTGTTGTGTTTTGTGTTCATATTCTGAACATGTTCAGGTGTGCAGGTGAAGTAAACCTGTGGTATCGGAGAAACACTTTCATCTGGCTGGAAAGCATCAAAGTCTAGATCAAGCAGAGATTCTCCTGGTCGTTCATTGGGCTGTGGACAAAAACAAAACCGGTAAACAGCTGTGAGTAACACACGTCATGTTGGTTCTCTCTATTTGTGTGGAATCATACCTGTGATGGTGAAGGTGCAGGTAAAAATTCACCCCCAAACAGGTCGATGATCTGCTCCTCTGCAACCTCTTTGGTGGGGGTGACCTTTGGTGGCGGAGGCACCGGCGGCCCCTTTTTGAGCTGCCAAAAAACACAATAAGCTGTTCACAAATCAGCTCAGAACAGAATGAATCAAGCAGTACATCTTTACTGCAAAGGAGCTGCAACCAAACTGCAGTGAAAAACTATGAACCTTCGAATGCTTCCTCTGTATGTATGGGTTAGGGTCAGCCAACACACACAATGGATGAGCAGCAACACTTTGTACTGAATGCTGGCTGCTGACCCTTGATGAGCCACTTGTCTTTCTGCTTCTGATTCTCTGACCACAGGAATGGAGAGACTATGTCCATGAGATAAAATGTAACTGGAAATCAGCTGCACTCCAACACGTTACAACATGCGACTGAAGATAAGTGATCTGTCATCTGGCGTCATTTATCCGACAGCGGTATCTCTGGATCTGATCTGCAGTTTTTCTCCTCATCAACCTCCAAACTGTTTATTGTTCTCCTATATTTGTCTGTTCTCATCTGACATCTTGTTCTCCCACCATCCTACCCTCACCCCGACCGGTCAAGGCAGACGTCTTCTGTCCCCGAGTCTGGTTCTGATGGAGGTTTCTTCCTGGTAAAGAGGTTTTCTCCCCACTGTTGCTGGATTTGTTGATTCTATTAAATTCTGTCAGGCCTCCACCTCACTGTGTGAACTGCCTTGAGGTGGCATATATTGTGAATTGGTGCTGTGTAGGTAAGAATTTCAATTCATCTGAACAAACACAAAATACTAACCACTAAATGTACAGCAGTAAACAATAGTGAGAGAAAGACAAGCCACAGGTGTGGATGAGCAGGTTCAACAACATCAGTGTCACTGATTCATTGTTGTAAAGCCCTTTTTTCCTCCTTAATTTAGAATGAAACAACCTGTGTGGTCGGCTGTATTCAGCATTACACTCCTTCATCCACACAGCTTTGTGTGTCTGTACTGCAGCTAGACGTCATACTGCATAAATACACGTCCATATTACTGCAATATATCAGAATTTATACACCCATAAGAAGAGCTGACAAACTATGAAAACATTATGTTATAGAAAGTAGAGCTGTCTAAATCTAAAAGAGCACGGTGAATGCTGAAAGCAGGGGAAGCTTAAATCACATCTGGGGGACTCTGATGAACACGTCACTGTGAGAGGGTGACTATGAACACATGAAACCCGCAACACACACAAACACAGCGCGAATGAAAGATCTACTGCTCTGATGGAAGGATGGATTCTACAACACTGGTTCCCAACATGGAGTCCAACTGTGACTCTGAGGCCACCACATGCTATTGAACAGTTAGTTTTGCACATGTTTCTATATTTTACAAGTGAAATGCCTCTAAAGTTCTGCTGTCTACTGACAATAAAATATGTTTGTGTTTGGATTGAAGAGCGCCTGCTTCAATCCTGTTCACACATATTAACACTGCTGTCCTCTCCGTCTGAATATCTAAGAGTACACGGAGATCAATCACCTGCTCCTCAGGACACAACTGATCTGCAAGTCAAACACACAAAATATAATTTAGACATCATACGGAGCTCTTAATGGCCACAGTATGTTCCATAACCATGAATAAAAGCAGGAGAAAACACACTAGAGTGCGTCCAACCTTATGATTAACAAATGACGCTGACTTATTGTGAAGGACAGGGCTGTATTGTGTCTTTTGTAAATTACCGTTTTCCTCCGTTTTTGTGAAGCACTCTGTTTTTACTGTAAAGCACTTTGTGATTTCTATATGCGTAAGGTGCTATATAAATAAAATGTACTTACTTAATTTACTTATGACACACAACAGAAGCTGAGTGAAACTGTGGAATTCAACATAATAGAATAACTTCAATTTTCATCAAAAACAATCTTTTGAGAGGACATCTCACTGAGGACACCGACTGGCCATGAAACAGGCCCAGTCATGAGCCAGTGTTTTGTCTGTTGCATCTCTTGTCGTCTCTCTGCGTCTCTTACAAACACAAAAAATTGTTTTAATACACGAGTAACAATGTCAGAGATGTAGAAATTTAAACTCATCAAAAAAATATTCATCCTAAGTTAGTTATCAGTTATTCATAGACTTGAGCTGCTGCAAAAACAACATCAGTGTAAACAGTGAAACACTGCAGACTGTGAAGGTGGAGTCAGACTCTACCTGCACAAACATGTTGGTTTAATTACAGCTGTGAACAAAAGCTTCCATCCACTTGTAAAGGCCATGCATATTATGCCCGTCTTGAGTTTGCAATGACTCCTATAACTCTGAATTTTCTATGATGGAATCATTGAAACACGTGGATCTTGGTCACAAAAACAATTGAAGATTGGATATGGATTCATCTGTTGGATCATAAATAAACATATAGCAACTTGAATCATCAGTTTTTGTGACGTAGAAAGTTGTGTTGATCTAATTTTCTTCGTTTCTTAACTCCTCCTGAGTGATTCAGGTCGACTACAGCTGCTGACTCCTCTGATCCAGTTTAACTAGAACCACTGATCCACTCATTAGACTCAGACACTGCAGTGGGAAAGTCTGAGGAGCTCAGCAAAGATCTGAAGAAGCAAATCATCGACTAGAACCAGTCAGAAAGTCCCTTGGAGCCGTTTCAAAGCAGCTTCAGGTCCTAGAATCACCTGTTTGTAGTATAAAGTTCATGGTCCAGGTGTGTTGCTGCCACCATCAGGAAGGAAACACAAACTACCACCTGCTGCTGAGAGACACCTGGTCAGGATGGTCCAGAGTCAACCAGGAACCAGCAGAAAGCAGGTCTGGATGAACCAGAAGCTGCTGGAACACAGCTGTCAGTGTCCACAGGGTTGGACATCAACATGAGCTGAGAGGCTCCATGAAGAAGGAAGTTCTTCCTCTAGAAGCAGAACCTTAAAGCTCCACTGATCACATGGACAAAGAAAAGGCCTTCTGGAGGAAAGTTCTGAGGTCAGATGGAACAAAGACTGAGGAGAGAAGGTGAGGCCTTCAACCCCAACAACACCAGACCTACCATCAGCATGGAGGTGGCAGCATCATGCTCTGTGGAACTGGAGCTTCACACAAAGTCAATGGAACAATGAAGGAGGAGGATCAGAACCTAAAACCATCAGCAGAAGGTTGATCTGGGACACAGCTGGATGTTCCAACCAGACAATGAGCCCAAACACATCAAAGTGGTGAAGAAATGGTTCCATCAGGCTGGAATGAAGGTTTTAGACTGGTCCCCCCAAAGTCCTGACTTAGACCATCAAGAACCTGAAGAAACCAGTCTGAGTCATGGAGACGACACATTTAGTTGGACTGAACCGGTTCTGACCAGAGGAGTCAAAGAGGAACCAGAAGCTTGTAGACAGAAACCAAAAGAACCTAACAGAGATGGAAACGGACCAGTTTAACCAGATATGAACATTTCTGTAAGAATATTTACGATCCAGCAGATTTTTTAATATGTCCAGAAGACCTTTAATAAATCTATGAAAGAACCGAAACAGATTATTTTTAGACACACATTCATGTTTCAGTGATTCCATCATAGAAACTTCAGAGCTATAGGAGTCACTGGAACTCAGACTGACATGATAAACATGATCTTTACAAGTGGATGGAAGCTTTAGTTCAGGACCGTAACTGTTTAAACTGTGTTTAAAACAACGTTTTAAACCAGCTCTGCTTTATTAATCCTGTCACATCACCACCAAGTCAGGCTGAACTCACTGAACCAGTGTTCTAGAAACTCGCTCTATGATGTGATCACATCACACACATACATAGACATGTCCACAAATCTCTCCTTTGACAAACATGGAAACATTATCGAAGGCTAACGCTAAGAGCCGTGACCTGAACATCAGAGGAAATACTCTGAGGTTCTGCTGTTTATGGCAAATCTTGTGTCATATATGCAGCGGACACAGTAAAACAGACATATGACAAACATGTTACATGTTCACTCACCAAGTAACACACAAAAGTGGGCAGCAAAGAAAAAACAGTCACAAAAAGTTACTGTGAAGTTCAATCAGCCAAACCAGCAAACACAAACGCAGCCTGACCACTCTATCAATAACTAATCTACCAATAACTGTTACTATCTATCAATAACTGTTTGTATCAATAACTGTATCAATAACTGTTTGTATCAATAACTGTATCAATAACTGTTTATATCAATAACTGTTAATATCTATCAATAACTGTTTGTATCAATAACTGTTAGTATCAATAGCTGTTAATATCAATAACTGTTAATATCTATCAATAAATGTTAATATCAATAACTGTTAATATCAATAACTTATCTACCAATAACTGTTACTATCTATCAATAACTGTATCAATGACTGTTTGTATCAATAACTGTTAATATCAATAACTGTTAATATCAATAACTTATCTACCAATAACTGTTACTATCTAACAATAACTGTTTATATCAACAACTGTTTATATCAATAACTGTTAATATCTACCAATAACTGTTACTATTTATCAATAACTGTTAATATCTACCAATAACTGTTACTATTTATCAATAACTGTTAATATCTACCAATAACTGTTACTATTTATCAATAACTGTTAATATCTACCAATAAGTGTTACTATCTACCAATAACTGTTAATATTTATCAATAACTGTTAATATTTATCAATAACTGTTACTATTTATCAATAACTGTTAATATCTACCAATAACTGTTACTATTTATCAATAACTGTTAATATCTACCAATAACTGTTACTATTTATCAATAACTGTTAATATCTACCAATAACTGTTACTATTTATCAATAACTGTTAATATTTATCAATAACTGTTAATATCTACCAATAACTGTTACTATTTATCAATAACTGTTAATATCTACCAATAACTGTTAATATTTATCAATAACTGTTAATATTTATCAATAACTGTTAATATCTACCAATAACTGTTACTATTTATCAATAACTGTTAATATCTACCAATAACTGTTAATATTTATCAATAACTGTTAATATTTATCAATAACTGTTAATATCTACCAATAACTGTTACTATTTATCAATAACTGTTGTTATTTACCAATAAGTGTTTCTATCAATAAGCATTTCGATCAATAACTGTTATCTATTAATAAGTGTTTCTATCAATAACTGTCATTATCTGTTCATAACTGTTATTATCCATCAATAACGATTACTATCTACCAATAAGTGTTTCTATGTACCAATAAGTGGACCTAGTTCAGGTGAGGTCTACCTGTGTGGGGGATTTGGGGCGTGGTGGTCCAGGTGAGACGGGGCGGAGCATGTGATTAGACCTAGCATCTGGACTGTCAGGTGGACTCTCGTCTTCGGGGGGAGACGGAGTCCTTGCGAGACGCAGTGGTCCTGAATCACTGAGGAACAAGACAGGAAGCCGCAGTGTTGTGATTGGCTGGTAGGTGTCACATGTGATAAATACACCTGTCACACAGGTGATTGTTTGATGTCCAGCTCAGTCCAACTGGGTTTTTATCAGATCAAGTGAGGAGGTTCTACCTTCAGCGTTATGGAAAGGGAGACTTGGCAGATACTGATGATGCATTTCTGACTGAACGGCTCCGTTTGTAGCGTTAGCGTTAGCATTAGCGTTAGCGTTAGCGTTAGCATCACATGAAGACACTAAAGCTTCAGAAACACATCACTGACCTTCAGTTTCAGATGCTAGAGCTACTCTCAGATTTAAATCAGATTAAATAAAATAAAACACATCAGTTGGTCTTCTGACCTCGGTGCTCCTTGGATGGTGAACATCTTGTCGGAGTGCTGCTCAGCCAGCTGGGTCATCACTTCATACAACTGCCTGCACACCTGGAGGGACACAGCCAATCGGGTTATAGAGAAACAAAGAGTTTCATCTTCCAGTCGTTCAGGTCACACAGCTTCAGGTTCTGACTAAACAAAGCGTCCTTCTGGATTATTTAAAAGTAAAATGGTGAGTCAAAGACAAATGAAAAACCCACCAGCGAGATCTCACGGTGAAACTTTGCTTCCAGGTTCGTCACACACTTAAAGGTGCTGATGTAGAAACCGACTCGGCTGCAGAGCAGAAAGACAAAACTTTGAGTGGACATGATGTCCGATGTCTAAAGAGAGACAAGGAAGCAACTAAGACGACACTCAGCCGCATCTGAACGTACAGCCTTTGTACTCTACCCCAAGTCCACACGCTGGGACGCTTTATCAGGTTAGGGTTCAGGTTAGATGCAGAGCCTGTGATGTGCCTGTCACCTGTCGGACAGGTGTGTGATGTGACTTACCGATCCCACAGAGTCGGCAGTTCGTCCTGCAGGCCGACGTTCAGCTCGTCAAACACTCTCTGAGCCTTTTTCAGCTCGTCTTCTGCCTGCACACACAAACAAAATGAGCTCCACACAGAACACCTGCACAGGTAGCATCAGGCTCCTGGATCTCGGTCACGTCTAGCCAGTGGACTCACCTTCATCATCTTGCGGTCGTTCTTCATCCCAGACGCCTGCAGAGTTTCTACGTGATGCCGAGCGCTGTCGTAGTCGATGAGTTTCCGGCTTCGTTTGGCCACACGAGTCTGTAACGGCACCAAGCTTCCATGTTCACCCTGAATCAGTTTCTGCATCGACCCATGCTTTGTAAGCAGAAAACAAACGTTACCTTGAGGTCTGGAAACTGCTGCAAGTACGCATCCAGGTTCAGCAGCGTCGAGTCCACTAGTTTGTTATGGAAGTCTTCCCACAATGCATCACAGTCCTGCAACCAACACAGATTCTCATGTTGATGCATCAAAACTAAGACGATTCTACAAAATCTTCACGGAAAGGCGTCACCAAGAAAAGCCGCTGTGGGGCACAACAGGACGCATATCCGCTACTTCAGCTGTCGTGTTTGAGCGATGCGTTCAGGTGTCGTGTTACAGCGATGCGTTCAGGCGTCGTGTTTGAGCGATGCGTTCAGGCGTCGTGTTTGAGCGATGCGTTCAGGTGTCGTGTTTGAGTGATGCGTTCAGGTGTCGTGTTACAGCGATGCGTTCAGGTGTGGTGTTACAGCGATGCGTTCAGGTGTCGTGTTTGAGCGATGCGTTCAGGTGTCGTGTTTGAGCGATGCGTTCAGCTGTCGTGTTTGAGCGATGCGTTCAGGCGTCGCGTTAGAGCGATGCGTTCAGGTGTCGTGTTTGAGCGATGCGTTCAGGTGTTGTGTTAGAGTGATGCGTTCAGGTGTTGTGTTAGAGTGATGCGTTCAGGTGTTGTGTTAGAGCGATGCGTTCAGGTGTCGTGTTTGAGCGATGCGTTCAGGTGTTGTGTTAGAGTGATGCGTTCAGGTGTTGTGTTAGAGTGATGCGTTCAGGTGTTGTGTTAGAGTGATGCGTTCAGGTGTCATGTTAGAGCGATGCGTTCAGGTGTTGTGTTAGAGTGATGCGTTCAGGTGTCGTGTTACAGCGATGCGTTCAGGTGTCGTGTTTGAGCGATGCGTTCAGGTGTCGTGTTTGAGCGATGCGTTCAGGTGTCGTGTTACAGCGATGCGTTCAGGTGTCGTGTTACAGCGATGCGTTCAGGTGTCGTGTTTGAGCGATGCGTTCAGGTGTCGTGTTTGAGCGATGCGTTCAGGTGTCGTGTTTGAGCGATGCGTTCAGGCGTCGCGATGCGTTCAGAGCGATGCGTTCAGGTGTTGTGTTAGAGTGATGCGTTCAGGTGTCGTGTTTGAGCGATGCGTTCAGGTGTCGTGTTTGAGCGATGCGTTCAGGTGTCGTGTTAGAGCGATGCGTTCAGGTGTCGTGTTAGAGCGATGCGTTCAGGTGTCGTGTTAGAGTGATGCGTTCAGGTGTTGTGTTAGAGCGATGCGTTCAGGTGTCGTGTTTGAGCGATGCGTTCAGGTGTTGTGTTAGAGTGATGCGTTCAGGTGTCGTGTTTGAGCGATGCGTTCAGGTGTTGTGTTAGAGTGATGCGTTCAGGTGTCGTGTTTGAGCGATGCGTTCAGGTGTCGTGTTACAGCGATGCGTTCAGGTGTCGTGTTAGAGCGATGCGTTCAGGTGTCGTGTTTGAGCGATGCGTTCAGGTGTCGTGTTTGAGCGATGCGTTCAGGTGTTGTGTTAGAGTGATGCGTTCAGGTGTCGTGTTTGAGCGATGCGTTCAGGTGTCGTGTTACAACGATGCATTCAGGTGTCGTGTTACAGCGATGCGTTCAGGTGTCGTGTTACAACGATGCATTCAGGTGTTGTGTTAGAGCGATGCATTCAGGTGTCGTGTTAGAGTGATGCATTCAGGTGTCGTGTTAGAGTGATGCGTTCAGGTGCTCCGGTGTCTCTGACCTTCCCGATGGTCAGAACGTCGTCTTTTCCGTGCCAGTCTGGTTCGTACACTTCATGCAGAGACTGAGTCAGGTTGATGGAGGCCTGCTGCATCCCTATAAAAAAACAAACAAACATTGTTTCCGTCGCCATGGGGACATTACAGCTGAATGAAGAGAAGCAGAGACTGTTTTGTGTCCTGGGGTCTGAAGCTTGTTGACAGCGTTTACCTTTAATGGCAGACATGTAGGCCTTCATCTCTCTCTGCAGCCGGGAGCCTTCAGACTGACGGAACACAGAGCCAGTTAGTAAAACACACTTTGCTGTTTTCTGTCTCACAGATGAAGTGAAGGAAACAGGAAGCAGGGACTCAAACTAGTCTTCAAGGTCAGTTCGGTTCTCACCTCCTGCCTCCTGAAGTTGATGACTACTTGTTCAAACTGTTCATCTTTGGTCTCGTCTGCTTTTCCCAATTTCTGCAGAACCTGAGAAATAAACAGATTAAACTGATAATTTCAAAGCTAGTTTTAAAGGACAGACTAGTTTTTACTCTGAAAACAGTGAGTCTGAGCTCGTTGCTGTCTCAGAACCTTCATGGAGATCAGAACACACAAACATTAAGACTCAGTCTGACCGTGAAGAAACTCTGAGCTGCAAAGCTCCTCATCACTCACTGTTTGGGTCCACACATCACATGACCCTGCTGTCCCTGAACGCACCACTGAGGAGTTCAGGTTCCAGCTGAAGGAAACACGTTTAGCTGACACACAATGGAACAGATGCTACTGTCAGCTGGAGTTAGAAAACCTCTGCCTCTGGTCGGACTCTCAGAGAAATTCTTCAGTTCTACTCCTCAAATTCACAATGAGAAGCTCACAGAGTCACATTCAGGACTCAGAGTCACATCTACTACTAACAGAGATCAAATCTAACATTTGGTTATATTTTCATCACTTCTGACTTCATGTCTTTGTGTTTTCATTCGTTGGAGGGAGAAGATCTGCTGCTGTGAATGGAAACCAAACAGTGACTCCACAGAAGGTCTTCATCCATCATCCACACCTTTTATCTTCAGAGGTATCAGGAGGCTGGAGCCAATCAGAGCTGACTGAGGTGAAGGCAGGGTCACCTGGGCAGGTCCAAGATCTGCAAGTCTGTTCTGCTCCTTTCAGAACCACGGACAGTTTTGCTCCTTTCAGAACCACGGACAGTTCTGCTCCTTTCAGAACCACGGACAGTTCTGCTCCTTTCAGAACCACGGACAGTTTTGCTCCTTTCAGAACCACGGACAGTTCTGATCATCTCAGAACCAAACAGTGGTCAAACTCTGTGCTCATTTATCAGACATGATAAAATGACATTAGGTAATAAATCATTTTTCATTTGATTCCAAAGGGATCAAATTACCTCAGCTTTGTCCCATGACCTCTATAAATGGACATTATATATAATATACATATAAATCCTAAACATTCAGGCTTTCCAGCTCTGCTCTATAAACGACTCTGTTATCTCATCTGCTGTCAGGGATGACGTCATCACAGCCCCCTCCCTCATCAACTTAAACATGAAAACAAGCCGACATGTTTCTCTGCACATGTGACGTCATGGCGAGGCGTACAGCCCTGTAATCCACGGTCAGCCAATCAGCGCTCTCTCTCCCTTTCTGATGATTTTACTGTTTAATTCGCTGATTTAAACAGAGACAAGGTGACGTCGCGCTCTCTGTGCGGATCGATGCCCGATCATCAATAAAACATCGATCACATGCTGCATGACTGGATCACGTCGGAAAAAACGCTGCGCAGGCCGCAGCCTCCGAGCAGCCGCAGAGCTCCGTCCTCCTCCATCCGTCCTCCAGAGGCCCGCTGCTCGGTGTCCGACCCTCCGACCCCGGCCTCCCTCCCCGGCCTTCCTCCCCGGCAGCTCCTACCTTCTCCTGCGCTCTGTTCAGACGCTTTTGCACGTTCTTAGCGAAGATTCCCGTCTTGATTTCCGCCATGATGCCTGCAGAGACGAGAGGCGGATTAACGGAGACGGTGACAGGAGGAGGGGCGGGGCTCACAGTGGCATCCCTCCGCTGATTGGTCGGTTCAGGCAGCCTCCTGCCGCCGTCTGTCGTAACTGAAGAGTGTGTTTAACACTGGCCGTCAGTCTTCATGCAGGTGAAGTGAGGCGGTCAGTGCGCAGGTGCAACAGATTACTGGGAGCTATTTTAAGTTCACTTTTCAATGAAATGCAAAGTGATCAACAGGAAGTGATGCAAGACCTGCGATGATCTCATCAGGCAGCAAGAAAAATAATAATACACTTTATTTATGACGTATTTTTCATTTCAAGAAATCTCAAAGTGCTACAGCACACATTAAAAAGAACAGTAAAAACAGAGAGGACTTAAAGTAAATTAAAAGCCTCTTCAAAGACAAAGGTCTTTAAGTGTTTTTACAAGCATCCACGGTCTGTGGGGTCCTGAGGTGACCGGGCAGGGAGTTCCACGGACGTGGTGCAGCAGCGCAGAAGGCTCGATCTCCCATGGTCCAGATCTTGGTTCTGGGAGTGTGGAGGAGGTCTTGATGTCAGAGCAGGTATTCTGGGTTGGGGTTTGCTGGGTGAGGAGTGGTGGGGCGTTTCCATAATTGCAATGACGGGTGATGAGAGCGACTCTGGATGGGAAGCCAGTGAAGTGTGCCGAGTACCGGGGTGAGGGTTTCCTGACTGAGTAGGATCCTGGCTGCAGCGTTCAAGGATCAGTGCAGGTCTTCAGAAGAAAGAAGAAGAAACAGCAGCAGTGAGACAGCAGGACAGGCGAGTCTTTCACCTGCAGAGAGACAGGTGAGTCTCTAACCTGCAGAGAGACAGGCGAGTCTTTCACCTGCAGAGAGACAGGCGAGTCTCTAGCCTGCAGAGAGACAGGCGAGTCTCTAACCTGCAGAGAGACAGGCGAGTCTTTCACCTGCAGAGAGACAGGTGAGTCTCTAACCTGCAGAGAGACAGGCGAGTCTTTCACCTGCAGAGAGACAGGCGAGTCTTTCACCTGCAGAGAGACAGGCGAGTCTCTAGCCTGCAGAGAGACAGGTGAGTCTCTAACCTGCAGAGAGACAGGCGAGTCTTTCACCTGCAGAGAGACAGGTGAGTCTCTAACCTGCAGAGAGACAGGCGAGTCTTTCACCTGCAGAGAGACAGGTGAGTCTCTAACCTGCAGAGAGACAGGCGAGTCTTTCACCTGCAGAGAGACAGGTGAGTCTCTAACCTGCAGAGAGACAGGCGAGTCTCTAACCTGCAGAGAGACAGGCGAGTCTCTAACCTGCAGAGAGACAGGCGAGTCTTTCACCTGCAGAGAGACAGGTGAGTCTCTAACCTGCAGAGAGACAGGCGAGTCTGTAGCCTGCAGAGAGACAGGCGAGTCTGTAGCCTGCAGAGAGACAGGAGAGTCTGTAGCCTGCAGAGAGACAGGTGAGTCTCTAACCTGCAGAGAGACAGGCGAGTCTGTAGCCTGCAGAGAGACAGGCGAGTCTCTAACCTGCAGAGAGACAGGAGAGTCTGTAGCCTGCAGAGAGACAGGTGAGTCTCTAACCTGCAGAGAGACAGGAGAGTCTGTAGCCTGCAGAGAGACAGGAGAGTCTTTCACCTGCAGAGAGACAGGTGAGTCTCTAACCTGCAGAGACACAGGCGAGTCTGTAGCCTGCAGAGAGACAGGTGAGTCTCTAACCTGCAGAGAGACAGGAGAGTCTGTAGCCTGCAGAGAGACAGGAGAGTCTTTCACCTGCAGAGAGACAGGTGAGTCTCTAACCTGCAGAGAGACAGGCGAGTCTCTAACCTGCAGAGAGACAGGTGAGTCTCTAACCTGCAGAGAGACAGGTGAGTCTTTCACCTGCAGAGAGACAGGTGAGTCTCTAACCTGCAGAGAGACAGGCGAGTCTTTCACCTGCAGAGAGACAGGTGAGTCTCTAACCTGCAGAGAGACAGGAGAGTCTGTAGCCTGCAGAAAGACAGGAGAGTCTTTCACCTGCAGAGAGACAGGTGAGTCTCTAACCTGCAGAGAGACAGGCGAGTCTGTAGCCTGCAGAGAGACAGGAGAGACTGTAGCCTGCAGAGAGACAGGAGAGTCTGTAGCCTGCAGAGAGACAGGTGAGTCTCTAACCTGCAGAGAGACAGGAGAGTCTGTAGCCTGCAGAGAGACAGGAGAGTCTTTCACCTGCAGAGAGACAGGTGAGTCTCTAACCTGCAGAGAGACAGGCGAGTCTCTAACCTGCAGAGAGACAGGTGAGTCTCTAACCTGCAGAGAGACAGGCGAGTCTCTAACCTGCAGAGAGACAGGTCAGTCTCTAACCTGCAGAGAGACAGGCGAGTCTTTCACCTGCAGAGAGACAGGTGAGTCTCTAACCTGCAGAGAGACAGGCGAGTCTCTAACCTGCAGAGAGACAGGCGAGTCTCTAACCTGCAGAGAGACAGGAGAGTCTTTCACCTGCAGAGAGACAGGTGAGTCTCTAACCTGCAGAGAGACAGGCGAGTCTGTAGCCTGCAGAGAGACAGGCGAGTCTGTAGCCTGCAGAGAGACAGGCGAGTCTGTAGCCTGCAGAGAGACAGGTGAGTCTCTAACCTGCAGAGAGACAGGCGAGTCTCTAGCCTGCAGAGAGACAGGCGAGTCTCTAACCTGCAGAGAGACAGGAGAGTCTTTCACCTGCAGAGAGACAGGTGAGTCTCTAACCTGCAGAGAGACAGGCGAGTCTGTAGCCTGCAGAGAGACAGGCGAGTCTGTAGCCTGCAGAGAGACAGGCGAGTCTGTAGCCTGCAGAGAGACAGGCGAGTCTCTAACCTGCAGAGAGACAGGTGAGTCTCTAACCTGCAGAAAGACAGGTGAGTCTTTCACCTGCAGAGAGACAGGTGAGTCTCTAACCTGCAGAGAGACAGGCGAGTCTGTAGCCTGCAGAGAGACAGGCGAGTCTGTAGCCTGCAGAGAGACAGGCGAGTCTTTCACCTGCAGAGAGACAGGTGAGTCTCTAACCTGCAGAGAGACAGGCGAGTCTCTAGCCTGCAGAGAGACAGGCGAGTCTCTAACCTGCAGAGAGACAGGAGAGTCTTTCACCTGCAGAGAGACAGGTGAGTCTCTAACCTGCAGAGAGACAGGCGAGTCTGTAGCCAGCAGAGAGACAGGCGAGTCTGTAGCCTGCAGAGAGACAGGCGAGTCTGTAGCCTGCAGAGAGACAGGCGAGTCTCTAACCTGCAGAGAGACAGGCGAGTCTCTAACCTGCAGAGAGACAGGAGGACAGGTGATAAAAGCAGTTCAAATAACATGAGTCTGGTTTCTCTGCATCGATACAGAACATTCCGTACGGAGCTTTAGGATGAGGTTCCTTCCTGCAGGTTTCTGGGACCTTATTTTAGGTTCTGGTAGAACTCTGTGTGGAACATCAGGTTAGAAGGGGGAGTTCGGCTCCAACGGAAGGTGAAAACTGGTGTCCAGTTTCCTTCTTTGGGTCCTTTCCTTCCTGTCTCCAGGAAATCCCTCTCCCTGTTAAAGTCTCTTCAGTGTGTGCCGATTCAGTGCAGCCTTTACCTGGATACCTGAGTGACCTCACTGTGTCCAGGTGAGTTTGTCCTGTTTAGCTGTACTGAATGCGTCCTCTCTGTCTTCACTGGTTACTGTGACAGTAGATGTGGGATCAGACTGAGGTTCAGATCAGTTCCAGAACAGCCCAAACAGCCCAGTCCTGATCTTTGAGATCGGATCAGAACATCTGTGATAATCCTACTTGTTAAGCAGCAGCTAAAATGAATCAGAGGCTTGTGGTACCATCCACTAGTGCACACTTAAAAGGCAGTTTAAACACACATGAAACAGCGATTAGTAGGACCAGAGCTGCTGATTTTTCATCACGGTACAGGGAAACGTGTTTTTTTACTGTGCACATGACAATGAAACCGAGTCTTGAATCATTAACAGAGGAAATCCAGAACAACCTCATCACCCGCTGCTCCAAAGTTTAACCATCAGAGAATAAATCCTGAACACATTCATGTTCTGGAGGCTCCACAGAGCCGGGCTGATCTTCAACACTCCATCAGCCTCGTCCTGCAGGCTTTAGAGGCTGCCATGTTTCCCAGCAGGGTGTTCAGAATCACCTGCCAACTACAGGTGTAATGAACTCTTCACAGGTGTGGATCAGAACCCCAGGACGTCCAGGTCCTTCAGCTGGTAAATATGAGGGGACGAGGTTCTTTATGTTTTTTGTCTCATGCTCTGTGATCAGTGTTTAGGAACTTTGTGGATTCGTTTGTGTTTCTTTAGACCAATCACAGTCTTCTCAGCAGAGCTAAGAACAAGATGCAGCTTTGGTGTTTAGTGGAAAGTTCAATTAGTCAAAATAATTAGAGTTGCTTCCCTGCACGACCCAAACCTGCTGATAAAGGTTCCACTTCCAGGTGCAGGTTGTTCCTGAAAGGAAAGGGATTTAGAAAATGGTGGATAGTAGACGGGGGAAGAGAAGGGTGAAGCAGCCAATGGCAGGTCTGCATCCGTCTTTTCCATCCATGAGACTTCATCGTTATGATTGAGAGAAGACTTTTGCATTGAAATACTCTCGGTGTTTTGGATGTTGTCAACTTGTGTTGTTCTGTTTTCCCAGATGTTTCCTGCAGTGTTCAAAGAAGTCACGTCTCTACAGCTAAAGAAGAAAACCAAGCAGCTAGTTTGATCACAGCACTGCTGTCGACTCCACAGCTCACCTTTACCATTTTCTTTATTGCACCTTGTAGCACGTTTGCTGCTGTATATTTAGGTTATATTTTAATACTTTTATATTGTAAATCTGTGCTGAGCGAACTGCAGGAGGATCTGACTCTGTGTGCACTTGTTTACTGAATGACAGTGAAGTCTGTCTAAGTCTAAGGAAACCACGCTGACTCTGCCACAAGAGCAGATTCACCAGATACAATCAGCTACACGGCTACCTCTAATGCTAAGCTAGCAGTTAGCATTACATTCGCTAACATTGCTTGTGGCTACTTCACCTGGTCTGTGAGCATAACTTCTGTCTGTGGTGAAGACAACAACTCCCATCATCTCACCCTGCATCGTGACATCATCACCCAAACTGCACTTTTACTTTTTGTTCAGATTCGCAGCAGAAATGCGACGCTACCTAACCCAGCAGCCAAAAGCAAACAGAGACAAACAAGTCAGTGAGAGGAACACCACTGAAGACAGACCAGATTCAATCAGAGACTCGGACCTTATAAACCATTATTACAGCGTTAGAACACGGTCATCTGAAACACATTTGTTATTTCTTCAATTGAACCGTCACATCACTCCGTCTTAACAGGACCTCAGCAACTCTCCCTAAAATCCTTCATCTCAATATTTACAAAATCTACAATATCATCAAAGAAGCGCTTCACAGCAAGTTCAGAACAGCAGAGGATGAAAAGCCTGTGATGAACCAGGATGAAGCTTGGACCGACTCTGGGCCTCAACTCAGACATGATTTAAAGGCCTGTGTTCTGTAGTTCTTCACACACAAAACCAAACCAACCAGCTGATCATGAAGAGACCTTCAGGACTTCACCATCAGTATGAGAACACTCTGATCTGGTGATGAATCTAATGAGCAGATGCCTTTCTCACATAGCTTTATTCAGGTTGATGACACTGACTGCAGTCTCTCTAAGACTTGTTACTTACCAGACCAACGATGGTGCTCTGTCCCTGATTCTGTTAATAATAACAACAACTTAACCTTTATTAATCCCCTTGAGGAAATTCAACTTCTGAATTTGAATCCATCCAACACACATCAGGTGGGGGCAGAGGGCTGCCGCGGTGCAGTGCCCGGGGAGTAGTCAGGGGCCTTACTCAGGGGCCCAACAGTGGGCGCAGTGGGGGTTTGATCCACCGACCTTTCGATCGGCAGCCCAGGGCTTAACCCGTTGCACCACTGCCCTGATAATTTTATCAAAAATGATGCAGAGAATTGTCTATGGATATTTTCTAAATGATGGGTCGCATTATTTGAGTTCAGGTTTATGAGCAACACTTCCACAGCTCAGACCATGGATGGTGGTGTGTAAACATGTTAAAGTATTAAATCTATCAATCACTAATCAATCTTCAAACATTTGGTCTGTTTTTATCTGTTGACTGGAGTCAGCATAGTGTCCAGAAACATCCAGCAGAGAGCAGCAGAGCTTCAGATACCAAACACTGCAGTTTTATTCACAGCAGCTCAGAGAACAGAGTCACATGCAGTGGTGGAGAGGAGCCCAGTGCATCATGGGAAATCTCCAGGGAGCAGCATCATTAAGGGTCACCTCTAAATAGCAGCTTCATCCCAGAGGACAGTTATAATATTTAAACTCTCTTCTAGAGTTTACAGGAAGAAAAGTGAAGATGGCAGCAAGTAGATGCTAAAGCTAACCTCAGGCTAATGCTAAACAAGAGGCTCAGGGATGTCTCTCCTCCCTCTCTGTGGGTGTGGTCAGGTGTGTGGGTGTGGTCTAATCAGCAGGTGTGAAGACTCCTATGCTCGCCTGTCTCCAGTCAGCACTCTCCTCCATACAACCCAACTCTGAGCGTCATTCAGCAGCACAACGTTGATCCAGACACCAGGCAGCCAATCCAGGCCGAGCTTCAACCCCTGGATAAAGCTTCTGTTTGTTCTCTGGAATCTCTTCTGACCACTGACCACCTCTTCAGCTTCACCTCTGCTGGACTCAGATCTGCTGCCAGCTGCCTCCTTCACATTTCTTCCTCTACACATCGATCTCCACCGAGATTCTGTCGGCCCGACCGAACACCTGAGTTTAGCCTCTGGAACAGTTTCCTGCCAGTTCGTTCCTCAACATTATGTCGGCCCGGCCTTTGTTGTAGTTTGTAGTGTTACTGTAGCAGTAGCTGTGCCTGGTACTACTGCTGATGGGTTCGAAAGAACAACGTCACTGAAGTACAGACAGGAAAAGGCTGCAGTTGTAACGCATGGAGGCTAAGCGATTGATTGTGGCTACAGTAGCAGCAACAGAAGACAGTTCATTTAAAGGAGCCTGGGTTGTGAATGAAAACAAGTGATTCAGCAGTGCAGTTGTATGTTAAGAGAATATTTACAACATGTGCACAAAACAACCAAAGCACCATCCAGATATTCAAGAATGGATTACCCAAAATCAAACAATGTCCAATAACAAAAATGTTCAAACGTTCAAAATAAAGCTCTGGAAAAAGAAATAAGTCCAGTCCTTGTAAACAGGAAAAACTAACATCCCAAAAGGTCCGTCCGGATCGGTAGGTGTGAGATAGGTTGAGTCCGAGCTCGTCAATGTGTGTAGAGATGATCTGCTCAACCCATGAGATGAGATTCAGAGTTGGTCCAAAATAAAAACCTGACCTCAACGGCCAAAACACCCATCAGTATTTCATTCAAGATAACCAAGTCAGTCTCTGGATACAACCAAAATAGAATCAATGTATGCATAACACACACGATAAATGCATTAATTATTTAATTTTTTTTTTTAAACTATTATTTCTCCAATATTTAATGGAAGCAATAACTGTTAATAAATAAATCAAAGTTACTACAGTAACCAAAAAGTACTAGTACCCCAGTACTCTGTTAATATTCAAAGTTCAAGTCAAAATCAATGTCAAAGTGCACTTTCTATCCTTCATCAATGAAAAATATTCATTTTAACAACCATTTAAACTACTCAAGCAGAGTTCAGGATTCAGGTGTGTTGAGTGTTCGGAGTGTTTTAATTGTTGCGCAACATTCATTCAATTAAACACGTAGCTCCGTTCCATTTAAATCAATGAGGGTCAACGCTGACCGAACCTCATCGCCGTTTTGGCGTCACTCAGAAAAGTGGCAAAAACTGTACAAAACAAGGATAACACTCCAAACTACCGAGCGGGTGAATGAATTAAAGTGTGGCCTACAATTCGGCTTTCTTATTTTACTTAAAGATCATTAGTTACCTTTGAAACGAGTGGTCACCACTTAGCCTCCATGTGCGGTCCGACAGGGAATCAGCGGAGATTACCAGGTGTGGTATTGAACGGTACAGGTCCAGTACAGGTTCTGGTGAAACAGCGCTGCAGTGAGCGATCACACAGACATTAATAACATTAAATGATTTTAAACATGTCGGTAAAAGTCTCACCAGTACAGGACGGTGCGCAAGATTCAGAGACATCCAGTCTAAAGTTTGAAACGCCAATTTGACCACGCCACAGCCACCGTGCAGACGGAGGAGGAAGTGACTCTTTGACCCGCAACTTAGAGGAGGTCAGGAGGTCATGGCGCACCGGAAGTGGGCCCGCAGGGAAAAAAAGACTAAATGCAGGTTATGCAGTACAGACATGAAAACACTGCAGTACAGACATGAAAACACTGCAGTATAGACATGAAAACACTACAGTACAGACATGAAAACACTACAGTACAGACATGAAAACACTGCAGTATAGACATGAAAACACTGCAGTACAGACATGAAAACACTGCAGTACAGACATGAAAACACTGCAGTACAGACATGAAAACACTGCAGTACAGACATGAAAACACTGCAGTATAGACATGAAAACACTGCAGTACAGACATGAAAACACTGCAGTACAGACATGAAAACACTGCAGTACAGACATGAAAACACTACAGTACAGACATGAAAACACTGCAGTATAGACATGAAAACACTGCAGTACAGACATGAAAACACTGCAGTACAGACATGAAAACACTGCAGTACAGACATGAAAACACTGCAGTACAGACATGAAAACACTACAGTACAGACATGAAAACACTGCAGTACAGACATGAAAACACTGCAGTGTAGACATGAAAATACTGCAGTACAGACATGAAAACACTACAGTACAGACATGAAAACACTACAGTACAGACATAAAAACACTGCAGTATAGACATGAAAACACTACAGTACAGACATGAAAACACTGCAGTACAGACATGAAAACACTGCAGTATAGACATGAAAACACTGCAGTACAGACATGAAAACACTACAGTACAGACATGAAAACACTGCAGTATAGACATGAAAACACTGCAGTATAGACATGAAAACACTGCAGTACAGACATGAAAACACTGCAGTACAGACATGAAAACACTACAGTACAGACATGAAAACACTGCAGTACAGACATGAAAACACTGCAGTACAGACATGAAAACACTGCAGTACAGACAGGAAAACACTGCAGTATAGACATGAAAACACTGCAGTACAGACATGAAAACACTGCAGTACAGACATGAAAACACTACAGTACAGACATGAAAACACTGCAGCACAGACATGAAAACACTGCAGTATAGACATGAAAACACTGCAGTGTAGACATGAAAATACTGCAGTACAGACATGAAAACACTACAGTACAGACATGAAAACACTGCAGTACAGACATGAAAACACTGCAGTACAGACATGAAAACACTGCAGTACAGACATAAAAACACTGCAGTATAGACATGAAAACACTACAGTACAGACATGAAAACACTGCAGTATAGACATGAAAACACTGCAGTATAGACATGAAAACACTACAGTACAGACATAAAAACACTGCAGTATAGACATGAAAACACTACAGTACAGACATGAAAACACTGCAGTATAGACATGAAAACACTACAGTACAGACATAAAAACACTGCAGTACAGACATGAAAACACTGCAGTATAGACATGAAAACACTGCAGTACAGACATGAAAATACTGCAGTACAGACATGAAAACACTGCAGTAGAGACATGAAAACACTGCAGTATAGACATGAAAACACTGCAGTATATACATGAAAACACTGCAGTATAGACATGAAAACACTGCAGTATAGACATGAAAATACTGCAGTACAGACATGAAAACACTGCAGTATATACATGAAAACACTGCAGTACAGACATGAAAACAGTACAGTAGAGACATGAAAACACTGCAGTACCAACATAGAAAATCTACAGTACAGACATGAAAACACTACAGTACAGACATGAAAGCACTGCAGTACAGACATGAAAACACTACAATACAGACAAGAAAACACTAAAATACAGACATGAAAACACTGCAGTATAGACATGAAAACACTGCAGTATATACATGAAAACGCTGCAGTATATACATGAAAACACTACAGTACAGACATGAAAACACTGCAGTATAGACATGAAAATACTGCAGTACAGACATGAAAACACTGCAGTATATACATGAAAACACTGCAGTACAGACATGAAAACAGTACAGTACAGACAGGAAAACACTGCAGTATAGACATGAAAACACTGCAGTACCAACATAGAAAATCTACAGTACAGACATGAAAACACTACAGTACAGACATGAAAGCACTGCAGTACAGACATGAAAACACTACAGTACAGACAAGAAAACACTAAAATACAGACATGAAAACACTGCAGTATATACATGAAAACACTGCAGTATATACATGAAAACACTGCAGTATAGACATGAAAACACTACAGTACAGACATGAAAACACTGCAGTATAGACATGAAAATACTGCAGTACAGACATGAAAACACTGCAGTATATACATGAAAACACTGCAGTACAGACATGAAAACAGTACAGTACAGACAGGAAAACACTGCAGTATAGACATGAAAACACTGCAGTATAGACATGAAAACACTACAGTAGAGACATGAAAACACTGCAGTACCAACATAGAAAATCTACAGTACAGACATGAAAACACTACAGTACAGACATGAAAGCACTGCAGTACAGACATGAAAACACTACAGTACAGACAAGAAAACACTAAAATACAGACATGAAAACACTGCAGTATAGACATGAAAACACTACAGTACCAACACAGAAAATCTACAGTACATTCATAAAAACACTGCAGTACAGACATGAAAACACTGCAGTACAGACATGAAAACACTGCAGTACAGACATGAAAACACTGCAGTACAGACATGAAAACACTGCAGTACAGACATGAAAACACTACAGTACAGACATCAAAACACTACAGTACAGACATGAAAACACTGCAGTATAGACATGAAAACACTGCAGTACAGACATGAAAACACTGCAGTATAGACATGAAAACACTGCAGTAGAGACATGAAAACACTGCAGTACCAACATAGAAAATCTACAGTACAGACATGAAAGCACTAAAATACAGACATGAAAACACTGCAGTATAGACATGAAAACACTACAGAACCAACACAGAAAATCTACAGTACATTCATAAAAACACTGCAGTACAGACATGAAAACACTGCAGTACAGACATGAAAACACTGCAGTACAGACATGAAAACACTACAGTACAGACATCAAAACACTACAGTACAGACATGAAAACACTGCAGTATAGACATGAAAACACTGCAGTACAGACATGAAAATACTGCAGTATAGACATGAAAACACTGCAGTATAGACATGAAAACACTGCAGTATAGACATGAAAACACTGCAGTACAGGCATGAAAATACTGCAGTACAGACATGAAAACACTGCAGTATATACATGAAAACACTGCAGTACAGACATGAAAGCACTGCAGTACAGACATGAAAACACTACAGTACAGACATAAAAACACTGCAGTACAGACATGAAAATACTGCAGTACAGACATGAAAACACTGCAGTACAGACATGAAAACACTACAGTACAGACATGAAAACACTACAGTACAGACATGAAAACACTGCAGTACAGACATGAAAACACTGCAGTATAGACATGAAAACACTGCAGTATAGACATGAAAACACTACAGTACAGACATGAAAATACTGCAGTACAGACATGAAAACACTGCAGTACAGACATGAAAACACTGCAGTACAGACATGAAAACACTGCAGTACAGACATAAAAACACTGCAGTACAGACATGAAAACACTGCAGTACAGACATAAAAACACTGCAGTACAGACATGAAAACACTGCAGTATAGACATGAAAACACTACAGTACAGACATGAAAACACTGCAGTATAGACATGAAAACACTGCAGTACCGACATGAAAACACTGCAGTATAGACATGAAAACACTGCAGTACCGACATGAAAATACTGCAGTACAGACATGAAAACACTGCAGTATAGACATGAAAACACTACAGTATAGACATGAAAACACTGCAGTATAGACATGAAAACACTACAGTACAGACATGAAAATACTGCAGTACAGACATGAAAACACTACAGTACAGACATGAAAACACTGCAGTACAGACATAAAAACACTACAGTAAAGACATTAAAACACTGCAGTATAGACATCAGAACAGTGCAGTACCGACATAAAAACACTCCAGTGCCGACATAAAAACACCGCAGTACAGGCATGAAAACACTTCAATAAGACATGAAAACACTGCAGCACAGACATGAAAACCCTGCAGTACAGACATTGGAACACTGCAGTACCGACATGAAAACACTGCAGTATAGGCATAAAAACACTGCAGTACAGACATGAAAACACAACGGTACTGACATGAAAACACTGCAGTATATACATGAAAACACTGCAGTATAGACATGAAAACACTACAGTACCGACATGAAAACACTACAGTACCGAAATGAAAACACTGCAGTACCGACATGAAAACACTGCAGCACAGACATGAAAACACTGCAGTACAGACATGAAAACACTGCAGTACCGACATGAAAACACTGCAGTACAGACATCAAAACACTACAGTACAGACATCAAAACACTACAGTACAGACATGAAAACACTGCAGTACAGACATGAAAACACTACAGTATAGACATGAAAACACTGCAGTACAGACATGAAAACACTACAGTACCGACATGAAAACACTGCAGTACCGACATGAAAACACTACAGCACAGACATGAAAACACTGCAGTACAGACATGAAAACACTGCAGCACAGACATGAAAACACTGCAGTACAGACATGAAAACACTGCAGCTCAGACATTAAAACACTGCAGTACAGACATGAAAACACTGCAGTATAGACATGAAAACACTACAGTATAGACATGAAAACACTACAGTACAGACATGAAAACACTCCAGTATAGACATGAAAACACTGCAGTACAGACATGAAAACACTACAGTACAGACATGAAAACACTACAGTACAGACATGAAAACACTACAGTACAGACATGAAAACACTGCAGTACCGACATGAAAACACTACAGTACAGACATGAAAAAACTGCAGTACAGACATGAAAACACTGCAGTATAGACATGAAAACACTCCAGTATAGACATAAAAACACTGCAGTATAGACATGAAAACACTGCAGTACAGACGTAAAACAAACTGCAGTACAGACATAAACTTCATTTATACAGATTATTGTCCAAACATGTTTTCTAATTAGGATATTTTTCAGTTTATGATTTTAATTTAAGTCATGAAGGTATAAACACATGGTTTGCAGCAAGCAGACAAACAAATTAGATTTTTGTTTAAACTTTTTATTTGTGGAGGTTTAAAACAAAAGCAAATTTTCCAGTGACAGAGCTCGCTGATCGTCCTTTGGCAGATCGATGTGTCCTTTCTGCTCATGTTTTAGGACTTCTCAGGCTGCCTCAGCATCTTTAAAATCCAGGGCTTCAAGTGGAGCTTCTTCTGCTGGTTTGTGGTGGAAGTTGATGCTTGCTTTGGATCTCTGTCCTGATGTAGGAAACGTTTTTCCACTTTCCTGACTGACTGCAGAACCTCTGCATCCACATTTTGCTGAAACTCTGATGCTGAGCTGATCCAGTCCTACCTGTGCAGAGTTTACTGCTGCAAATATTTCAGTATCACAGACCATTGGACTGAAGCTCAGCCTGAACTTCATCCATCCACAGCGCAGGAAAAGGTGGACCAGAGGACTCGTCCCAGGTGAGGAGGTGTTGTAACACCCGACTCCCACCAGCAGAGGGCGTGCTGATGTCACAGTGTGTGAGAGAGACGGTCTGTTCTGAGCGCGCTCCATCTGCTGTGTTCAGAACTCTGCTTATGACAACAAACTATTTTTTCAGTCTAAAAATTTCACACCGACGGAGTTTCTCCTCCACGTGAGGTGACGATGACGTGATTCATCCGTGTGTGTGTGTCTGTGTGTGTGTGTGTGTGTGCGCGCGCACACGCACGCGCGCGCGCGTGTGTGTGTGTGTGTGTGTGTTTGTGTGTGTGTGCATGTGTGTGGTATGAATGAATCAGGGACACACTCTTCCTCCTCTTCTCTCCTTCCTCCTCCTCTTTTGTCGTGACGTTCATTCAGGAGGAAACACCACAAACAGTCCTGAGATATTCTGAGACTTTATTCACTGTGTCAGTGAGAGTGACTCACAGGGAAATACCTCTGTGGACGGAGGGAGGGATTAAACAGCCAGAGAGGTATAATTACAGTAACACAGCACACAGGGAGAGTAGAATGACCCTGCACAGTGTTCGTTCAGCTCAGACCAGCAGACCTTCAGGACCAGAGAACCACACTGGGAATCAGAGAAGCATCACACCGGGGACAGCAGAACCAGAGGACTGAGGACCAGAGAACCACAGAACCAAACCATCAGGACAAGATTCAAAGATCTCATCAGCAGAAGTTCACTGCTGGTTGTTGGACTGTTTCTGTTGTGTCTCGTACCTCACCTGCAGTATTAGAGTCCACTGACTTTACTGCAGTCATAAGGATTTGATCTGCGTTTCCCAGCGCTCAGTTTCAGATAGAGCTGTTTCTTCTGTCAGATTCTACTGATTCTACTGACTCTGCTGTCTGATCATCAGCATCCGTCTCAAACCATGTGCTCTCCGTTAGCTGTGTTCTTCTCTGTAGTCTTCTGCCTTCTGGTCGATGCCTCTCCGACTGTATCTCCAGCGGTGAAGGTGGACGTGGCGTCCCGGCTCCAGGAGGGGGCGCTGTCCTCTGACTGTCCATCCTGCTCGCTGTCTCAAATGAGGAAGAACTCGTCCTCATCCGGAGGTCAGAGCGACATGGTGGAGGCCGTAAAGCGTCACATTCTCAACATGCTGCACCTGAGCGCCCGGCCCAATCTGACGCATCCGGTGCCTCGCGCTGCGCTGCTGAACGCCATCAAGAAGCTGCACGTGGGCCGAGTGGCCGAAGACGGCAGCGTGGAGATCCAGGAGGAGAGCCGGGACTCTGAGGACTCGATGCCACCTGAACCACCATCTGAAATAATTATCTTCGGAGAGCCAGGTGAGTCCGTTTGATGAGCATGGGTCCAGTTATTAATCCTAAAGTTCTCAGATACATGTCAACATCTTTTTAGCTGCACACAAAGGCTAATGGGTAAATGCAACCCACAGAGTCAGTGGTAACCCCTTTCAAATCTCAGCATCAAGTAATCTGATTGGTTAAACCAACTCCTGTGGGGAGCTGTGTAAGAAAAAACAGCAGCCACATGAATGAGGCGTTTACATGCAGTCTGAAATAAGAGCTTTCTGCTCAAAGTTTCTGCTGGATGTGGACCTGTTTCATGACGTCAGTAGATCCAGACTCTGCTGAGGTTTACTGACAGTCAGTCTGTCTGTCTGTGTGTTTTCTCTTATCAGCTCATTCAGAAAATCTGAAAAGTTCAAAGTTTGTTTACATATTTCAGCCACAGACAGATTCTATTGATTCCACTCAGTCTGTCTGAGCGTCCAGTCCATTCTTTAATTCCGTTTTTTCTCCACATTGTCACTCTCCGTAAACCTGAAGGTGAACCACAGCTGAGATGAAGTGAAGGATGCCTTTTATCACGCAGGGCTGCAGTAGGTCTGATGGCAGCATGAAGCTGAGCTCTACGTTTTATTCGCCATGTGTTAGGAGTGTCTCTGCAAGAACAGCAGCAGTAAAACCAGCTGAAGTTTATTATTGAACTGAGGTCTCTGAGCTGATTGCTGATCAATCAGGTGGTTATTCAGGCTTCATGACATCAAACTAGATGTCAAACAACGTGACAGAAATGTCGCTTGATTCTGAAATGACTTGTTTCAGGGATATAATGCAGCCCAGCCTGAAACAACCCAAACACTCACATTCTATTCTATTTGGACAAACTGAGTCAAAGAAAAATGAAGCAGGGGACTCGTGGACATCTGAAAACCAGAGGATAACTCCAGTTGAACAGAGAATCGGAGAAGTGAGCGACTCAGAAATCATCTTTAAACTCATGTTTTATGGTGTTCTCACTGACAGTTCAGCTGCTGTGTCTAAAACAAAAGAAGGAGATGAAAGTGTGATCGTATGAAAATCTGATTTAAAGTCAGATATGTGGACATGGACAGTTTAAAGACCGGCAGAAACCAATTTAAAGCCTCGACTCAGCGACAGGTTTAATGAAGTGAGGAGCGGTTTGGTCTGTCTCCTCTGATGTCAACTGTTGATAAGTTAATAATTCAAACTGATGCTGACAAGCACATTTAGTCACTTCATGTGATGATGATCTCAAAGTGTTCAAAGTTTTCTGCTTGGTCTGTTTCTGTAAACGTGAACCCACTCGTGACCAATCATATTGTCCAATTACTTGTTAGCTTACATAAATGTGCATAATGGCTTTGTGCTATAAATAGGTCCTTTTTCAGAGAAATCTGTCATTAGAAAGGCCCCTCGAAGCCAGCCCAAATTAGTGGGCAGTAACGGGGGGACATACCGAGCGGTCTCAGCTCGTAAATAATCTCCTCTTTCAGACAGATCTGGGCCTCAGTAATTATTCTGCAGCAGCAGACAAAGAGGACGGCTTCTCTTTGGAGGGCAGGACGATACTGGCAGCCTTGTTAGCAACATTCCCTGAAATCAGGCCGGAGCTTTTTTTAGTGTCGCTCTTCAACTTGAGTATATTTAGAGGCAGATGCTCCATTCATGCTTTCATTGTTAAGGACATTTACTGTGTTCATTCATTCAAATGACAGGAGGACAAAACCAGAAGGGGGGCAGCACAGTCTCTGCTATTCATTTCAGAGCCGAAGCAGAAGGATCCACATTCCACAAAGCTCTTATTAAACCATTTCTCAGGATTTTATCACGTAAAGTTTCAGAAAACAGATATACACTGATCAGTCACAGCTCTAAAACCAGCTGCTGAGCCGGTTCCACTCTCCGACCCGCTGGGCCTGGACTCTGGCACGGAACGCTGGGGGTCTCCATGGACTGGGCTCGTTCCAGTTGATCACATTGGGATCTGGGCTGTTTGGGGGCTGGGTCAACATTTTGGGCTCTTGGTCATGTTCCTCGAGCTGTGGTTGTTCTGGAACAATGTTTGGACGTCTCCAGCAGAACATGGTCATCTGTCAAAGTCTGAGCTTCATGTTCTCTAACTGCAGACTCTCCCAGATGTTTGAAGATGTAGAAACTCTTCTTCTCAGCACCATGATCGGTGATGACAGTGAGGCTCTCAGCAGCTGTCAGTCCAGACTAGACTTTCTTTCAGATGAAATCTGTTTTTACTGAGTCATGTTAACAACTTTGATGCAGCTGCTGATGTGTACTGAAAGACTGAACTGATGCTAACATGCTAACTGTTCTCTGCTGCAGGAGACTCTCCAAACACGATGACCTTTGACATTTCAAAGGAGGGACGTTCATCTGTGGTGGAACAGGCCAACGTTTGGATCTTCCTGAAGATGTCAAAGGTTAACAGAGTGAAAGGCAAAGTGATGCTGCGGCTGCTGCAGCTTCATCCTAGTGAGGACAGTAACGAAGAAGAAGAGTGTGTTTCAGAGAAGATGGTGGACACCCGTCGCAGTGGCTGGCACACCCTCTCAGTTCCTCGCAGCGTTCAGACTCTGCTGGACGGCGGCGGCAGCTCGCTCAGCCTGCGGGTTTCCTGTCCGCTGTGCGCCGAAGTCGGAGCTTCGGCCGTCCTGATGCCTGCCGACGGCGAACCGGCCACAGGAAGAGATCAGTCTCACCGGCCGTTCCTCATGGTGGCGCTACGAGCTCAAGAGGAGGCTCAGCGGCGAGTCAAACGAGGTCTGGAGTGTGACGGGAAAATCCACATCTGCTGCAAACGGCAGTTTTACGTGAACTTCAAAGACATCGGCTGGGGCGACTGGATTATCGCGCCATCTGGTTACCATGCCAACTACTGCGAGGGCGACTGTCCGACTCACATGGCGAGCATCGGCAGCTCGTCTCTGTCCTTCCACTCGACCGTCATCAATCATTATCGCATGAGAGGCTACAGCCCGTTTCAAAACATCAAGTCATGCTGCGTGCCGACGAGGCTGAGAGCCATGTCGATGCTCTACTACAACGAGGAGCAGAAGATCATCAAGAAGGACATCCAGAACATGATCGTGGAGGAGTGCGGCTGCTCGTAAACTGCTGCCCTCTAAAGACGCTCAAACCTTTGAAAACCTGCTTCGTGCAGGAGAAACATCCGATCAGCACTTTCCCAGTAAAGACAAGTGTTATGTTTGTGACGAAGCATCGGATCTCTTCTAGGGAGACTCTTTTCCACATTGGAACGAGCTGAGAATTCTATGCAACCTGATCCATCTTCATTCCTAAATGTGCTTTTTAGTGTTTTCTAGGTTATAGAAAACACAGATCAGTTCTTAATGTGTTCCACTGAAGTGTGAAAATCTGTTGTGTCAAGATACTTGAAAGAAATGAGTTCATCCAGCTGCTGGAGCCAAACACCATCATTATTAGTATTATTCTGAAGAAGGTGAATGTAGATGTTTGCACAGTGAACTAAATTCCTGGACTTTATGCCACAGCTCAGCGTTGGAGTGAAGATTCAGACGAAAGCCAAAGACAACACTGATTAAAGTTCATGTTCCTAAAATGTCATCGAGCTGCGAGACACTGGAGTTAAATTATTGAACAGGTTTCATTAGTTTGGTCAATGCTGTTGACAACTTTATATAATTTATTTGCATTTTTGCCTTTTTTGTTTCTTCATTAAACAAACTGTGGGTCAGCACTTTACCACTCCGTGTCTTTCTTTTGAATTGAGTCCACACCCTAACCCACTCCATGAGCTCTAGCGCCACCCTCAGGACAAGCCTCGTGTCGTCAGATCCACTGCTTACAGCTCATCAATCATCAGGACTGACTGCGTCAAAGCATGAGCTAACGTTGCACATCTTGTTTCAGAATTCAGCCGCTCTAAAACCGGCTGAGGCTTCAAGCCGGAGCAGAGCGTGTCGTCATTCATAGCACCGGTCAGAGAGCTGCTGTCTGCTGCAGCGTCGTCACATCAGGCCCAGCTTGGTTTGGCTGTTGGAGCTGTCACTTCATCCTTCTGCTGATGGTCAGCCGGAGGTTCACGTCTCTGTTTGATGACTCACATACTACCATCATCATCATCACCTCCACCTTCATCCTCTCTGAATGTATAAACCAACGGCACAATAAAAACACTACACCACCACGGTAATGGCCTTCATCATCATCTTCACCATCAACTTCATCATCATCGTCATCACCTTCACCTTCATCATCATCACCATCATCATCATCATCATCATCATCATCATCACTATCATCACCATCTTCATCATCATATCATCACCATCATCACCATCTTCATCACCATCATCATCATCATCACCACCATAACTATCATCATCATCATCATCATATCCTCACTATCGTCACCATCATCACCATCATCATCAGCATCATCACCATCATCATCATCATCATCACCAACCTCAACACCATCTTCATCACCATCATCACCATCACCAACCTCATCACCATTATCATCATCACTATCATCACCATCTTCTTCACCATGAGCATCATCATCATCATCATCATCATCACTATCATCACCATCTTCATCACCATCATCATCATCTTCACCATCACCTTCATCATCATCGTCATCACCTTCACCTTTATCATCAGCACCATCTTCATCACCATCTTCATCACCATGAGCATCATCACATCATCATCATCACTATCATCACCATCTTCATCACCGTCATCATCATCATCATCATCATCATCACTATCATCACCATTTTCATCACCATCATCATCATCTTCACCATCACCTTTATCATCATCGTCATCACCTTCACCTTCATCATCATCACCATCATCATCATCATCATCACTATCATCACCATCATCACCATCATCATCATCACCAACCTCATCACCATCATCATCATCACTATCATCACCATCATCACCATCTTCATCACCATCGTCATCATCATCACCACCATAACTATCATCATCATCATCATCATATCCTCACTATCATCACCATCATCACCATCATCATCAGCATCATCACCATCATCATCATCACCAACCTCATCACCATCGTCATCATCACTATCATCACCATCTTCATCACCATCGTCATCATCACTATTATCACCATCTTCATCACCATCGTCATCATCACTATCATCACCATCTTCATCACCATTGTCATCATCACTATCATCACCATCTTCATCACCATCGTCATCATCACTATTATCACCATCTTCATCACCATCGTCATCATCACTATCATCACCATCTTCATCACCATCGTCATCATCACTATCATCACCATCTTCATCACCATCGTCATCATCACTATTATCACCATCTTCATCACCATCGTCATCATCACTATCATCACCATCTTCATCACCATCGTCATCATCACTATCATCACCATCTTCATCACCATCGTCATCATCATCATCATCACCAACCTCATCACCATTATCATCATCACTATCATCACCATCTTCTTCACCATGAGCATCATCACCATCATCATCATCACTATCATCACCATCTTCATCACCATCGTCATCATCACTATCATCACCATCTTCATCACCATCGTCATCATACTCTTGCAGATGTTATTAAATAATTCATCACATCCTAAAGGGGGCGGGTTTAAAATGTGACAGGACCCTTTCAGAGTCAGGTCAAACACCAGCTGGGCCGGTTTACCTTTTCACTGATAGGAACTCAGTGAAGACACTGTGTGTTTTTTCTTCTTTCTGTCCTGACGGAGTGTTTGAGGACAGTCGGCTCGTCTCTCTCAGGTGAGTTAGTTTGATCAGGATCAGGTCTGAGCTGCTTTCACACGTCCACAAAGGAGGTCCGAGTGCTGCAGGAACCCGACACTCGGTTCTTTGTTTGCAGGTAGAAACTGGAGTGATGGCTGGCAGACTCAGAGGCTCCTCCACTTCCTCCTCTGTCCCGTCCTGCCCTCTGATTGGCTGCTGGAGCTGGACCGGGTGGCCGATGAAGTCGGTAGAGTTAAACCTTCGCCGGCTGAGGAGAAGCAGGGCAGCCAGTTGGCACGGCGACGCTCTGTTTGTTCACTGACCTACAAATTCATCGCTGAGTCGACAAGTTGATTTAAGAAACACAAAGACGCCTGCTGAGGCAAACACAAAGCAGCACCAACAAAACCTGTCTGAAATACAACATGACCGAAGTGGAACCTCACAAAACCGACTTCAGAGCTGTCGACTGGAAGAACAGGAGAAGTTCTCAGGGATTCTGTCTGCAAACAATCTACACAATCAAAGAGCTGAAACTAAACGGTTCCATGTCAGACACTGAAACATGGATTTAACACATGTACAGCACCCAGCCACATGTGATTACACTGCAGCTTTCTAAAGGAAAAGACACTCATCATTTTAGCAGTTTCAAAACAAGAGTTCAGGATCAACTATCAGCCTGTTGCTATCCTTGTTCAAGGTCCTGGACCTGGTTGATTGAGGTCTTCAAGGACAGTTTTTATCTGTGGGTGTTCAGGCTTTAAAACTCAGTGGAGTAAACATGTTTCTGTAAACATGAGACAGTGCAACATGAGTGTGTACATGTGGACTTTTACTGTTTTCTCTATTTCTTACTTTAAATTTGCAGATTGTTTATTTTTTAACTGACTATGGGGAGATGCTCCCATCAATGGCACTGTACAGTTTTTGTGTACAATGACAATAAAGGCTATTCTACTCTATTCTATTCTATTCTATTCTATTCTATTCTATTCTATTCTATTCTATTCTATTCTACTCTATTCTATTCTAGTCTAGTCTAGTCTAGTCTAGTCTATTCTAGTCTATTCTAGTCTAGTCTAGTCTAGTCTAGTCTAGTCTATTCTATTCTATTCTATTCTATTCTATTCTAGTCTATTCTATTCTAGTCTAGTCTAGTCTAGTCTATTCTATTCTATTCTATTCTATTCTATGAGCTGGTTGACTGTCCACAGACCTATCAGCTCCCTCATTTAAACAAGTAGGTTTAAGATTAAATATTCCTGAGAAACAAACTGGTATTTTATTGACAGTGTCAGGTGTTCCTTGGAAGGGGCTAATGGTGGAAGTGTTCAAAAGGAAAACCTGCAGAACTGGTTTTAAATTACAAGTACTGGGTTTTATTCTTGATCAGGAGCTTTCAGTTAGAGCCCACATTAACACCTTGGTCAGTAAACTTGGGCTGAAGCCTGGCTTCTTTTTTAGAAACCAAACCTGCTTCTCTCTCAGGGAACTGAACCAGGACTACCTCACAGACTGAACTGAACCTGGACTACCTCATAGACTGAACTGAACCTGGACTACCTCACAGACTGAACTGAACCAGGACTACCTCATAGACTGAACTGAACCTGGACTACCTCACAGACTGAACTGAACCAGGACTACCTCACAGACTGAACTGAACCAGGACTACCTCACAGACTGAACTGAACCTGGACTACCTCATAGACTGAACTGAACCTGGACTACCTCACAGACTGAACTGAACCTGGACTACCTCACAGACTGAACTGAACCTGGACTACCTCACAGACTGAACTGAACCTGGACTACCTCACAGACTGAACTGAACCTGGACTACCTCACAGACTGAACTGAACCAGGACTACCTCACAGACTGAACTGAACCTGGACTACCTCATAGACTGAACTGAACCTGGACTACCTCATAGACTGAACTGAACCTGGACTACCTCATAGACTGAACTGAACCTGGACTACCTCACAGACTGAACTGAACCAGGACTACCTCACAGACTGAACTGAACCTGGACTACCTCATTGACTGAACTGAACCATGACTACCCTCACAGACTGAACTGAACCTGGACTACCTCACAGACTGAACTGAACCTGGACTACCTCACAGACTGAACTGAACCTGGACTACCTCACAGACTGAACTGAACCAGGACTACCTCACAGACTGAACTGAACCAGGACTACCTCACAGACTGAACTGAACCTGGACTACCTCACAGACTGAACTGAACCTGGACTACCTCACAGACTGAACTGAACCTGGACTACCTCACAGACTGAACTGAACCTGGACTACCTCACAGACTGAACTGAACCTGGACTACCTCACAGACTGAACTGAACCTGGACTACCTCACAGACTGAACTGAACCTGGACTACCTCATAGACTGAACTGAACCAGGACTACCTCATAGACTGAACTGAACCAGGACTACCTCATAGACTGAACTGAACCAGGACTACCTCACAGACTGAACTGAACCTGGACTACCTCACAGACTGAACTGAACCTGGACTACCTCACAGACTGAACTGAACCTGGACTACCTCATAGACTGAACTGAACCTGGACTACCTCATAGACTGAACTGAACCTGGACTACCTCACAGACTGAACTGAACCAGGACTACCTCACAGACTGAACTGAACCTGGACTACCTCATTGACTGAACTGAACCATGACTACCCTCACAGACTGAACTGAACCTGGACTACCTCATAGACTGAACTGAACCTGGACTACCTCATAGACTGAACTGAACCTGGACTACCTCATAGACTAAACTGAACCTGGACTACCTCACAGACTGAACTGAACCAGGACTACCTCACAGACTGAACTGAACCAGGACTACCTCACGGACTGAACTGAACCAGGACTACCTCACGGACTGAACTGAACCTGGACTACCTCATAGACTGAACTGAACCTGGACTACCTCATTGACTGAACTGAACCATGACTACCCTCACAGACTGAACTGAACCAGGACTACCTCACAGACTGAACTGAACCAGGACTACCTCACAGACTGAACTGAACCAGGACTACCTCACAGACTGAACTGAACCTGGACTACCTCACAGAATAAACTGAACCAGGACTACCTCACAGACTGAACTGAACCTGGACTACCTCATTGACTGAACTGAACCATGACTACCCTCACAGACTGAACTGAACCTGGACTACCTCATAGACTGAACTGAACCTGGACTACCTCATAGACTGAACTGAACCTGGACTACCTCATAGACTGAACTGAACCTGGACTACCTCACAGACTGAACTGAACCAGGACTACCTCACAGACTGAACTGAACCAGGACTACCTCACAGACTGAACTGAACCAGGACTACCTCACGGACTGAACTGAACCAGGACTACCTCACAGACTGAACTGAACCTGGACTACCTCATAGACTGAACTGAACCAAGACTACCTCACGGACTGAACTGAACCTGGACTACCTCACAGACTGAACTGAACCAGGACTACCTCACAGACTGAACTGAACCTGGACTACCTCATAGACTGAACTGAACCTGGACTACCTCATAGACTGAACTGAACCAGGACTACCTCACGGACTGAACTGAACCTGGACTACCTCACAGACTGAACTGAACCAGGACTACCCTCACAGACTGAACTGAACCTGGACTACCTCATAGACTGAACTGAACCAGGACTACCTCACAGACTGAACTGAACCAGGACTACCTAGCAGACTGAACTGAACCAGGACTACCTCACAGACTGAACTGAACCAGGACTACCTCACGGACTGAACTGAACCTGGACTACCTCACAGACTGAACTGAACCAGGACTACCTCATAGACTGAACTGAACCTGGACTACCTCACAGACTGAACTGAACCTGGACTACCTCATAGACTGAACTGAACCTGGACTGCCTCACAGACTGAACTGAACCTGGACTACCTCATAGACTGAACTGAACCAGGACTACCTCATAGACTGAACTGAACCTGGACTACCTCATAGACTGAACTGAACCAGGACTACCTCATAGACTGAACTGAACCAGGACTACCTCACAGACTGAACTGAACCTGGACTACCTCACAGACTGAACTGAACCTGGACTACCTCACAGACTGAACTGAACCTGGACTACCTCACAGACTGAACTGAACCTGGACTACCTCATAGACTGAACTGAACCTGGACTACCTCACAGACTGAACTGAACCTGGACTACCTCACAGACTGAACTGAACCTGGACTACCTCATAGACTGAACTGAACCTGGACTACCTCACAGACTGAACTGAACCAGGATTACCTCACAGACTGAACTGAACCTGGACTACCTCATAGACTGAACTGAACCTGGACTACCTCACAGACTGAACTGAACCAGGATTACCTCACAGACTGAACTGAACCTGGACTACCTCATAGACTGAACTGAACCTGGACTACCTCATAGACTGAACTGAACCAGGACTACCTCATAGACTGAACTGAACCAGGACTACCTCATAGACTGAACTGAACCTGGACTACCTCACAGACTGAACTGAACCTGGACTACCTCATAGACTGAACTGAACCTGGACTACCTCACAGACTGAACTGAACCTGGACTACCTCACAGACTGAACTGAACCTGGACTACCTCATAGACTGAACTGAACCTGGACTACCTCACAGACTGAACTGAACCTGGACTACCTCACAGACTGAACTGAACCTACATAGACTGAACTGAACCAGGACTACCTCACAGACTGAACTGAACCTGGACTACCTCACAGACTGAACTGAACCTGGACTACCTCAAGACTGAACTGAACCTGGACTACCTCATAGACTGAACTGAACTGGACTACCTCATAGACTGAACTGAACCTGGACTACCTCACAGACTGAACCAGGACTACCTCACAGACTGAACTGAACCTGGACTACCTCACAGACTGAACTGAACCTGGACTACCTCATTGACTGAACTGAACCTGGATTACCTCACAAACTGAACTGAACCAGGACTACCTCACAGAATAAACTGAACCAGGACTACCTCATAGACTGAACTGAACCTGGACTACCTCACAGACTGAACTGAACCTGGACTACCTCATAGACTGAACTGAACCTGGACTACCTCACAGACTGAACTGAACCAGGATTACCTCACAGACTGAACTGAACCTGGACTACCTCATAGACTGAACTGAACCTGGACTACCTCACAGACTGAACTGAACCAGGACTACCTCATAGTCTGAACTGAACCTGGACTACCTCATAGACTGAACTGAACCTGGACTACCTCACAGACTGAACTGAACCAGGACTACCTCATAGACTGAACTGAACCTGGACTACCTCACAGACTGAACTGAACCTGGACTACCTCATAGACTGAACTGAACCTGGACTACCTCACAGACTGAACTGAACCTGGACTACCTCATAGACTGAACTGAACCTGGACTACCTCACAGACTGAACTGAACCAGGATTACCTCACAGACTGAACTGAACCTGGACTACCTCATAGACTGAACTGAACCTGGACTACCTCACAGACTGAACTGAACCAGGACTACCTCATAGACTGAACTGAACCAGGACTACCTCACAGACTGAACTGAACCTGGACTACCTCACAGACTGAACTGAACCTGGACTACCTCATAGACTGAACTGAACCTGGACTACCTCACAGACTGAACTGAACCTGGACTACCTCATAGACTGAACTGAACCTGGACTACCTCACAGACTGAACTGAACCTGGACTACCTCACAGACTGAACTGAACCTGGACTACCTCATAGACTGAACTGAACCAGGACTACCTCATAGACTGAACTGAACCAGGACTACCTCATAGACTGAACTGAACCAGGACTACCTCACAGACTGAACTGAACCTGGACTACCTCATAGACTGAACTGAACCTGGACTACCTCACAGACTGAACTGAACCTGGACTACCTCATAGACTGAACTGAACCTGGACTACCTCACAGACTGAACTGAACCAGGATTACCTCACAGACTGAACTGAACCTGGACTACCTCATAGACTGAACTGAACCTGGACTACCTCACAGACTGAACTGAACCAGGACTACCTCATAGACTGAACTGAACCAGGACTACCTCACAGACTGAACTGAACCTGGACTACCTCACAGACTGAACTGAACCTGGACTACCTCATAGACTGAACTGAACCAGGACTACCTCATAGACTGAACTGAACCTGGACTACCTCATAGACTGAACTGAACCAGGACTACCTCATAGACTGAACTGAACCTGGACTACCTCATAGACTGAACTGAACCTGGACTACCTCAGAGACTGAACTGAACCTGGAGCCTTCTGTTCCATCCTGAGGGAGAGACAGCGAGAGACCATGGCACTGTGCTTGTGTTTTTAAATCTGACATTGATGTTTGCTACAGCCCCACACTTTTTTATTATATAACACTTTTGCACCTTCAACAACAAAGTACAAAAGTGTTTACATTGTGACAGTAGAAGTTGTATGCTCTAACTTCTACTGTCACCTCCCTGTAACTGTTCTTTTGACGTGTGCTGCTGACCTCTTGGCCAGGTCAGCCGTGTGAAGGAGATCCTGATCTCAGTGGGTTTTATCTGGTTAAACAAAGGTTATATGTATAAACTGAAAACATCTTCTGACTATCTCAGTCACTGCATTCTGCTGTCTAAACTGTCTACTTTGACTGATTTGATTGCTATCCTCCAACTAGACAGCAGAGAGAGATTTGACCAAGAAAAGTCTTTTCAAACAGCAGAATGGGTCTTTTCCAGCCTGTGATCCTGGACCTGATGCACCTCAGTGTGTTTGGAAATGACCCTCAGCAGCTGCTCAGAGGCTAAACACCGGCGTTATAATGCTGATGAAAATCCTCCCACACGTTGAAATCAGGTTGCATCACCAAGAGAGACTTCACAGATATTATTCTCTCTATTCTCAGAGATGGGCGATGACAGGACCAGAAGATACCAGCCCATCACTCACTACAGGATGTTACTCAGACTCTGGTGCCAGAAGGAGCAGAACTTCACCTCAGTGCTTTGATGGGGAAGCAGATAGAAACTAAATGGAGACTGGAGCAGCAACCTGCTGTAACACTGATAATACTTAAAGGTCCCATATTATGCTCCTTCTCAGCAGGTTCCCACAGGTCTCAGAGGTCCCAGAACAGTCAGTTTGAAGTTTGTTGCCTAAAAACCCAGTCTGTTCCTGGACTTCAGCAGCCTGTATCTCCCTCTTGTGAGCTCCACTGAGAATACGCTGTTTCTGTGTCTGTAATAATGAGCTGTGCCTGTCCACGCCTCCTTCACGCCCCTCTCTGGAAGACTTTGTCCGGTTCCAATGCTAATGTTTACATAGAGTGGTAAGTATGGCTGGTAGAAGCACTGTGGTTCAGACATACCAATCTGACCCAGAGTCTGACCCAGAAGGAGAGGCTCCTGAAGAAACTCAAACTCTGCGGCTGCAGCAGGACGTTTCTGAATGGCTAACTATGCTACCAACAGTAACTTATGTTAGCTGCCATCCTAAAACCACATTCAACAGGCTATCATGCTAGGCAGGCCGATACAGTAAAGCAACATAAAACAGTAAAACTCACAGCTCCCATGTTTGTAGTTGGGTCACGGACAGTTGGTACCGATCCATGCTTTATCTTCAGGTTCTTAGTGAATCCTGCTTTGTACTGGCCCTCGTTGAAAAAGCAGTCTGCAGTGAAGTGGTGACACACACATCCAACATGTTAGGAGTTGTTGTGGGGACATTTCCATGGAAAATAAAATGAATCCACTGGGCCTTCAAACCCTCAGACGAAGAGGGAGGTAAAAACAGATTTCTGTGCTAATTTGTGCAGCCAACAACAGAGCAACTGCCGTGCTCTGCGGTGTGTTCAGGGGAAGTCCGGGAGTGATGAGGACTGTTTTGAATGTGTATAGCCTATGTGTATGAATGTTGATTTGTTTACTCACAAAAAGCCTATAAATGGGATTCATATACATGATAGTCTCTCAAATGTTCTCATGGAAATGAGTGAAACAGACTCCAAGCCTGTCTATTAGCTCCAGTGATAATGCTGCAGACTTTACGTGATGACGGTGAAGACGTCACAGACATTAGGTACACCTGAAGTCCATGAGGCTCAGTCTGCAAGTCCAGAGGGTGGAGATCTGGATTCAGCCTAACGTTTCTCTGGGTGGTGTCACCAACCTGGAGGTGGTGTTGTTGCCCTACATGAGGTCATAAAGGGCAAATCTCCAATCGGCCTGTTTGAGCACACATTTTCTGAAAGGTGGAGAAAACAATAGAGGGAGAGGATAGACTTTTCTCATTTCGGGGAGTTTGTAGACACGCTGGGGACGCATGTTATCATGAGAAAACCAGCCTAAAGTGAACTTTGCATAATATGGGACCTTTAATATCATCAGTGATAATAAGAAACAAAAGCAGAAATTAGTCAGAAAGAGAAAACATGAACAGATGTGTTCAACACAGCTGGTCTGTTTTTCAACACAGCTGGAGATCTGAACTGTCATTTTAATATCCGCAGCCAGTTTGTTTAGTGTTGCTGGTCCTGGCAGTAGCATGATGATCATACCCACCTAGATTTAACTGGTCAAACATCCAATGTGTGTGATGATAACGGGCCATGAGAAGTGTGTGAGCAATTCAGGAGTTTTCGGACTGGACCTGTGAACTGTCACATTACCAGATCATGTGGACCAACGTCATTCACACCAGGATCCCAGATCAGGGGCCTCATGTACAAAGGGTGCGTACGCAGAAAAACGTGGCGTACACTGTTTTTCACGGCAAAGTTCCGATGTATCAAGAGTGAGATGACCGTGGAAATGTGCGGTGCCTCTCGCCAACTTCAGGGCTGGCGTATGCATGTTTCTACAGCTCTTGTTCCTTTGGTGACACCTCGAGGTGATGCTGGGAAACTGTTATCGGAGCTATCGACTGCACTCATGCTATAAAAGCTCCATCACATGATGAACTTGTATGCGTTAACAGGAAACACTTTCATTCTATCAGTGTACAGATCATATGCAGTTAACCAACATTGTGGCGAGGCGGCCTGGTTCAACGCACGATTCATACATTCTGAGTAACATCATGGTTGGGAACAGACTACAAGCTGGCAGTGTGTGTGATGGGTGGCTTCTTGGTGAGTACATTTATTTGTGTAATTGTCCTTGCAGCTGACTCTGGTTTACTCTCCTTCCTCATCCTCCTGGACCTCAGCGCAGCCTTTGACACGATCTCTCATTCCATCCTCCTCAGTCGACTCTCCTCACTTGGTATCACCCACACCCCCCTCCTCTGGTTTCACTCATACCTAAAAGACCGCTCTCACTTCATTCACCTCAAGTCATTCACATCCGATCCCTCCCCAGTCACCTCAGGTGTGCCCCAGGGCTCTGTCCTGGGGCCCCTCCTCTTTATTACATACCTCCTCCCCCTTGGCCATATTTTCCGTAAGTTCAAAATTCAATTTCACTGCTTCGCGGATGACACCCAGCTCTATTTTTCCTGCAAACCAACCTCTTCACTTCCTCCTCCCTCCCTTACCGCCTGTCTCTTAGAAATCAACTCCTGGTTTACTTCCAATTTTCTTAAATTAAACCCCAATAAAACTGAATTTCTCGTCATCTGCACCAAATCCACCCTATCTAAATTTGACAGTTTCTCTCTTTCCATCCACAGCTCCTCAGTCCCCCCCTCCCCTCAGGTAAAGAGTCTGGGTGTCATCCTCGACAGCACACTATCATTTCATTCACACATCAATAACATCACCCGGTCTGCTTACTTTCATCTACGTAACATCAACCGTCTCCGCCCCTCCCTCACCCCCCGCACCACCTCCATCCTGGTTCACAGCCTCATCACCTCACGCCTCGACTACTGTAATTCTCTTCTCTTCGGCCTCCCTCATAAATCCCTCCGCAAACTTCAACTCGTTCACAACTCTGCCGCCCGTATCATAACCCAAACCCCCTCCTATCATCACATCACCCCCATTCTGCAAGAACTCCACTGGCTGCCAATCAAGCAAAGAATTCAATTCAAAATCCTTCTGTTCACCTTTAAGTCCATCCATCATCTCGCTCCTCCATACCTCTCCGACCTCATCTCCATCAACACCCCATCCCGTTCCGTCACCTCCTCCATCCACCTCACTGTCCCCTCCGCCCGTCTCAGCACCATGGAGCCTTCAGACGCTCTGCTCCCCAGCTTTGGAACTCTCTTCCCCCTCATATCAGAAACTGTGACACCCTCCAAACCTTCAAGACCAAACTCAAAACTCACCTGTTCAGGACTGCTTACTCCCTCCCATCCTAATTTCACTGCTTCGCACATATTTGTTGTTCCTTGTTTTATTCTTGTTATTGTTGTTTTTATTGTATAGTTATTAATCATTGTAATTTTTTATTCCCTTGTTAAGTGTCCTTGGGTTTCATGAAAGGCGCTTTCAAATAAAATGTATTATATTATTATTATTAATATTAATCCCCGTCATGT
>CM045454.1:140544-195433 GCA_024666655.1 Dascyllus trimaculatus
GGTTTCACTGGTTCAACTGGAAGACAGACAAACACTGCACTGGTTTCACTGGTTCAACTGGAAGACAGACAAACACTGCACTGGTTTCACTGGTTCAACTGGAAGACAGACAAACACTGCACTGGTTTCACTGGTTCAACTGGAAGACAGATGGTCACTGCACTGGTTTCACTGGTTCAACTGGAAGACAGACAAACACTGCACTGGTTTCACTGGTTCAACTGGAAGACAGATGGCCACTGCACTGGTCACAGAAGCAGTTTTAAACTGCATGTGTCTGTTAGTCTAATGACTGACTTCTTGTCTCCGCTGCTGTGAATTGATGAAGTGAATCCAAAGACGTTTGAACTATTTGTGATGTCACCCAGGGATTTAGTGAAGCCTAGTATGTCTCAGGAGTGTCTGACTGATCATAAAAGGGGAAATTAGCTGCAAGTCCAAAACCTTATCTACCAGACAGGAAACATGTTTATTTATGCATTAAAGTTGGACATTTTAACAAAAAGGTCTGTGGGACTGATTCACTGTCGCCTCAAGGGGACATCTGAGGTTGAACCTTAGGTTTTGGCTTCTTGTTTCAGCCTGGAAGTTGCTGCTTGTATGTGTTTCACAGACAAACAGACAAAATAACAACCAGCAATTTAAAATGACTTAGCTGTGCTTCATGGACAGGTAGAGTTCAACAGGTGTGATCCGTTTTTTTTTTTTTTTTTAATGCTCCCTGTTTTTACTTTATTGTGCACATTCATGTACAGATGATCGTGGTAGGTCTGCTACGTGACAGTGTGAGTGATCACTAACAGGCTAACTGTGGTGCCTCTGGTAGAGCTGAAGCCATGTTTGGCTATTCAAACAACCAGAGCAGTGACAAAGATAATGATCAGATTTGAACAGTGGCCTTGGCTTCACCAAACTTCCCGTCAACAGGATCCTTGTATCATGTTTTTCTCTGAGATGTGAAAAAAGTGCAGATTAAGCATCATGTAAATTATCACATGTATGTAAACTACCACGTGTGTAAAGTATTATATGTATGGGAACTACCACATGTATGTGAACTACGGCATGCATGTAAACTATCACATGCATGTAAACTATAACATGTATGTAAACCACCACATGTGTAAACTATCACGTTTGTAATCTATCGCATGTACATAAATGACCACATGTATGTGAACAATTACTTGTATGTAAATTACCACATGTATGTCAAACTATGAGATTTGTAAACTACCACATGTATATTCATACACGCATGTTCTGCATTCAACATGATGTCATCCTTAACAAGCAGGTAAGCTCCGCCCCACCTCCCAGGTATGTTAGTAAAGGCATGTCTCAGTGAGGAGGGTTTATTTTTACAGGTAACATCTGAAGTGCACACAGTCTGACGGAGGCAGTGATGGCGTGAACGTGCAGACGGACTGCGAGGAGGGAAGGCGTCCAGAGAAACGTGATGAGAGGTGGAGGATCGTCATGTGAGTCAAACTGAAGGATCTATTTTTTGTGTGTGGGCAGGCTGCACGTCAGTGCTGTTAGCTGAGGGACGGCCTGATAACCTCGACACCACCTCCACTACAAACTGCTGCTCCATCACTGAGCTCAGACTCACTGCTGCTATTCAGAGGCGCTCACCCCCACAGCTTCACTCTCACTCTGCTGCTGCTGCTAAATCAGACCAGGGTTCAGTCGTCAGGACACCGACTCATCTGCCAAAACTCTGCTTATTAGTCTGATTTCCTTTTATTTACATCTGAAAACTGTGTTTGAGGAGAAAACGAGCATTTTTGATGCAATGTGTTTCAACGGGTTTCAATAAATAGGTGGACGACATCTCATACATTCAGTCAGGTGTTTCTATTTGTCTTCTTTAGACTCAAGAATAAGCACGTGGATTAATTTGTGAACACGTTTCAGCTCTGCAGTGTTTCAGTTTCATGTATGTTATTTTAACTTCAAGGCAGCTCATCACCAACACAAGTAGCTGCCTGTGGTCTGTCCTCAGATCTGCATCACTGGCAACCTCACAGACTCCTCTGGAGGACCTGTTGGACCACCAAAACAAGGAACAGAACCAACACAAGTCTAATGGGAGCAGTCAGAAAGTCGCTGTGAGTCCAGAGATTTACTGCAACCCAACAAATGAAGCTGAGGATTCAGACAGGTTTTCACAGTCCAAGTCTGACTGGTACATTTCTGAGTTTTTGTTGACAAAGGAAGAAGAAGAGCAGGATTTACGTGTTGATATACAGCAGACTCAAATTGTCATTCTGGGTCAAAGCGCTGGTCTCCTCGGTCAACAGAAACTCTTCTTTAAAGATGAAACACTTCTGTTTTTTCTGAGGTACTACTGGCAGATGACTTACTGCGACAGGATAACCAAGTCTTATGAAGATAATTAGAATGCTGCTGTAGTACTGCCATCCTCTTTAGTAATACTACACAGTAAAATAACATATTGTCCAAGTGGGACAGGAGAAGACGCTAAATACTGACCTGAAAGCACTTCATGCTTCCATCATCAGATCCACACAAACACTAAATAACTCCATCCAGCTTCATGAACAACTTGGGTTGCGACTGTTGCTTCGTCAGCCTGACTGTGAATCTCTTTGAGGTCTAACATGCTGAAGGACGGTGAGGTTCCTAGACAAACTACAGACGAACCAGAGACGAGTTAGAGAGGACAGGGGACATACTGTAGACGTCTAAGTGTCTCCTTCATTCATTTTTGGATTCGTTCTTCGACTCGGCTTGGTTCTGTGTTTTCATTCAGATGGTGAGAATGTTTTTTCTCACCTTCTTTTGGCTTCAGCAGCGAGTCAGTTTGTTCAGACGCCCACAGAGCAGAACCACACATGACTCATGTTCAGGAGGAGGACAGTCTGACTTCAGCTTTCAGTCTTTTTCTGCACAATGCTCCTTTAATCAGCTGCAGAGGGGCGGAGCCTGATGTTGGTCTGTCTGCACGTGTGCAGTGGGTTCCGCTTGCTGAGTTCTTATGAAAACGCTGCTCGATGTTCTGAAAACACGAGTCAAAGCTTCCAGCACCAAAGTGCGTTAATGAGTTATTCAAATGATGCACAGGTGAAACCACAGTCAGAGTGGGAGGCGACATGAGTCCACTAGTCACCCAAATACCCCAGAGTCACTGCAAATCTGCCCAACCCATACTGCCCCTCAGTAACTGCCCCCAGGAAGGCCTGAAGAGAAGCAGCAGGGCCAGAAGGGACCACAGCAAGGTGAGAGTAGGATTTAATGAGGACAGGTATGATGGGTCAGGAAAGGTGTTTAGGATTACAGGATGTAATGGTGACGTGGAGGTCGTCTGATTGGCTGATCTGGGATGCCATGATGCTTGAGGTGAAGGAAACTGAGTGTTTCTATCGACTTTGATTCTCACCAGAATCTAAATTGGACCCAGAAGGTTCCTGAAAAGAAGGAAGAAGGAGCAACAGAAGGAATGAAGTGTGTGGAGAAGGAAGGTAGGGTTGGTAGTTACCCCAGCCTGGTGTGGTTAACTTCAGACATCTAAAGAACAAACACTGCAGCCAAAAGGTTGAAACCCTGTGGATCATAATCAGGAGTTAAAAGAGCGAAGTGAAGGCACTAAGACTGAACTCTGCCTGACCAGCACACCTTCAGAAGGAACGATGGAAACACAAAATACAAAGACTGCTCTGACATATTAACTAGACAACGACAACAAGTTAGAGGTTTTAGTGTTGATCAGTGTCTGTTCCAGGAATGAATGTCTCTACAGGACAGCTGAGCTCTGATCGTCTCTCACTGTCTATGAATGATGAGGGCCCTGGTCAGGAGGAGGTTCTCCAGCACGTGTTCATCGGTCCTCTGCACAAACACCTACAAACACAGCAGTTCACAGCGAACCTCCGGACGCCTGCTTAAAGCTCCTTCCACTGCAGATTCTTTAGTTCTTTATTTCGTCTTGTCATCTATCAGTCAGTCAGATTTTATTTAAATAGCACTTTTCACACAAACAAAAATGCAACACAAAGTTTTTTTACAGACAATAAAACAGTACAAACAGCCACCACCCCACCCTCTGCTCCAACACAGGGGAGCTGAGGAAACGCCATCCGATTTAACAACGAGGAAACCCCCGATGAGATCAAATGAAACTAAATCAGGCCAAATAGGAGAGATACATAACTCAAATAAATAACATAATAGAAGTACAACATTTAATACATATATATATAGAGAGACACACACGTATAAACAGAATAAGAAATGATTAAAAAATGAAGTAATAAACTGTACATTAAATTAAATTATCATCCTATAGACTTAATTTACAGAGAGGAACAAGAAGGAAACTAAAGGAGTCGTGTCTGTAGAAGATCCTTAACATGATGCTTCCATTGTCTCCAACTGTTCTGACCAACCTCCTACCAACATGCTGATAGGAGCCTTACAGTTTACCCAGAATGCACTTGTTAAAGTTTCCTCTGGTGGATGATCAGAAACCAGAACCACATCCCACCTGACCCTAACACCTGGTTGGCCCCCCTGACCCTAACACCTGGTAGGCCCCCCTGACCCTAACACCTGGTTGGCCCCCCTGACCCTGACACCTGGTTGGCCCCCCTGACCCTAACACCTGGTTGGTCCCCCCTGACCCTAACACCTGGTTGGCCCCCCTGACACTAACACCTGGTTGGCCCCCCTGACCCTAAAACCTGGTTGGTCCCCCCTGACCCTAACACCTGGTTGGCCCCCCTGACCCTGACACCTGGTTGGCCCCCCTGACCCTAACACCTGGTTGGTCCCACCTGACCCTAACACCTGGTTGGCCCCCCTGACCCTAACACCTGGTAGGCCCCCCTGACCCTAACACTTGGTTGGCCCCCCTGACCCTAACACCTGGTTGGCCCCCCTGACCCTAACACCTGGTTGGTCCCCCCTGACCTTAACACCTGGTTGGCCCCCCTGACCCTGACACCTGGTTGTCCCCCCTGACCCTGACACCTGGTTGGTCCCTCCTGACCCTGACACCTGGTTGGTCCCCCCTGACCCTGACACCTGGTTGGTCCCCCCTGACCCTAACACCTGGTTGGTCCCCCCTGACCCTGATAACACTGGTTGGTCCCCCCTGACCCTGAACACCTGGTTGGTCCCCCCTGACCCTGACACCTGGTTGGTCCCCCCTGACCCTAACACCTGGTTGGCCCCCCTGACCCTAACACCTGGTTGGCCCCCTCTGACCCTAACACCTGGTTGGTCCCCTCTGACCCTAACACCTGGTTGGTCCCCCCTGACCCTGACACCTGGTTGGTCCCTCCTGACCCTGACACCTGGTTGGTCCCCCCTGACCCTAACACCTGGTTGGTCCCTTGGTAAATGTTGGTTCCAGCTTGTGATCAGTCTTTTCCATCTCCATGGAGGAATGTTGGTCCACTCTTCTCTAGAACAGCTTTAATTCAGTCTCATCAGATGGATTCCATCATGAACTGTCCTTTTAAGGTCTTACCACAGCATCTCAGTTAGATCCAAGTCCAGACTTTGACTCGGCCACTCCAGAACCTTCATTTAGTTCTTCCTGAGCCCCTCAGAGGTGGACTGGCTTGTGGTCTTTCGTTCTTTGTCCTGCTGCATGAACCATTAGTGTTGAGCTTCAGGTCATGAACTGATGGTGGAGATTCTCCAGGAGGATCTTCTGATAGAGAGCAGAACTTATGGCTCCATCAGTGATGACAAGTGGTCCAGGTCCTCCAACCATCACACTACCACCACCATGGTTCACTGTTGGTAGATGTTCTTCTGGTGGGATGCAGTATCAGCTTTACTCCAGATGTAACGGACCCATGTCTTCTAAAAGTTCCACCTGTGACTCATCAGTCCACAGGATGTTATCCAGAAGTCTTGGAGCTCATCCAGATGAACCTTTATGTTGTTTTTGGTCAGTAGTGGTTTGATCCTTCAACTCTCCATGGATCCATTTCCTCCCAGAGTCTTCCTCATTGTGGAATCATGTAGATGGACCTTAACTGAGGCCAGTGAGGTCTGCAGGTCTTTGGATGTTCCTCTGGGTTCTTCTGTGACTCCTGGATTAGATATGGATGCTCTTGGAGAAGTGTTGGTGGTTGGTCCACTCCTGGGAAGGTCCACCACTGTTCCATGTTCCTCCATTAGTGGATAAAGTCTCTCACTGTGCTTCTCTGGAGTCCCAGAGCCTCACTAACGGCTTTGTAACCCTCCAGACTGATGGACGTCAGTGACTTTGTTGGATCTCTTTAGAACGTGGCATCATGTTCAGGTTCTATTAGGGATGCTTGGATCCAACAAGCCTGGCTGTTGAATCTGTGGATGTGAGACTGAACCCATCTGGTAGACTGGTAGCTAAGGGGGCAATTACTTTTTCAGATAGAGCTGGATGGGCTGGACAGCATTTTACCTTCAATAAATGAAATCATCATTTAGAAACAAATACTCCGTATAGAAATCTGGTTCCATGCACTCCTGGAGTCTATGTCAAAGAAACATGAAATTACACTATCATCTGTTCAGAGACTTCATTTCCAGGTTGTGTAGCTGGCGGTTCCAGCATCCAACACCCCAGCTCCAGTTTGTGCCAGTCAACCCAGGTTGTGTTAGGTTCTGTGTCGTCCAGATGTCCAGACAGCTGCATGTGGAGGCTGGCAGGTAGTTTTCCTCCATGCTGATGGAAGCATGGTGACTGCTCCAGTGGTCTTGGGTGAAGCCACGCTGCACCATGTTATATTTTAATTTCTGTATTCCACTGTGAGCTTCCACCATCTGAGCTGGGTTCATCAGAGAGGAATGATCCGACACCACAGCAGGCAGCTCAGGAGAACATCAGCTGGAACATGGGAGGATGTCCTCAGCCCAGGTTTGACCTGTGGACCAGTGCAGCCTGTAGACCACAGAGGAGCACTGAAGTTAGGACCACCACTGGCTAACGGCCAGCTCAGGGTTACACATGACTCCTATGGACTTTGAAGCGGTCAGCAGATTTAGGTTCTGCTCCTACTGAACAGTTTTCTGACTTGGTTGTTTTTACAGGACACAGCAGCTGTTACAGGTTGGACTGTAGCACCATGTCTACGATTACTCCAGCACAGTGGACAGAGCACAGGGTTTCTGGAGAACTTAGAACTCCACTGTGTTTGGGCTCCACGAAGGTATGTAGAAATCAAAGCTCCTCCAAAGTCGTCCTGCAGAGACTGCTTCAGGTGGAGCGCTGTTGTTGAATTATAGAGGTGATGATGGAGAACTTCCTCCTACAGTTTCTCTCCTCAGGGTTAGTTCACGGTACATTCAGTCAGCAGAGTCACTGCAGGCTTTAAATTCACGTCACATGCACTCTGGTCCACATCTGGAAAGAATGGCCTGGCCTCCAGGCTGCCTTGTAGAACACCAGATGAACTTCATGGCAATAAGAGCTTCTGCAGTTTGATGAGAACTTCCATCTGGTGTAAATCACCAGAAACCTGCTGCAGGTGCAACAGTCCTGACCAGCTCTGCCTCAGCTCCTGAAGGACAGACCGGCAGTGAAGGTGTTGGTCTCTGGAGCTGGAGGTTCTCCTTCATGTGTACACAGGTGATGTTGGCCCGTAATCCCTCCAGAACTCCATCAGCCTCCACAGCATTCCAGACACACTGTTCAGTCCAAAGGCTCTGCACTGGAACCGACCCGAAGGCAGGTGAAGGCGTTTCAAACTCACCTGAAATCACATTTTAAAGCATTTCTAAATATTGGACCTTAAGACGGGAAAAAGTGAGAATGTTAAAAAAGTTTTATGTTCCCATCAGTTCTCCAGGAAAGTCCACATGAGATGATTCCAGACTCAGACAGAGGAACGTTTCTAGGTGTAGGTTTCATCTGGATGGTTGCAGCTCATGAAGATCAGATGACCAGAAGCCTTCATTCAGAGTAAACCACTATTCCAACAGTAGAAACACAGTCGATCTCTTTAGTCCAGTAATGAACCACAGTCATGGAGAAGACTGCTGACCTGAAGGCTGTCCAGAAGATGACCATCAACTCCTTCAACAAGGAGCCTCAGAAGGTCTGAGAGGCTGCCAGCAGCTGATGGAAGCAGATGAATGGAAGCTGGCTGAAGGTAGAAGTGAAGCAGGAGAAGGTGAACCAGCAGCAGAGATGATGCAGCCTTCAGAGGACTGTGGAGAGAAGATGGTTCAAGAACGCTGGAGAACCCCACAGGCCCGAGGCTGGAGTCAGAACATCCAGAACCACCAGACGTCTTCAGGACAGGAGATACAACCGTCACAGTCCTGATATCAGGCAGCAGATCTCACCTGGACTGAGGAGAAACAGAACCGGACTGTTCTCAGTGGTCCAAAGTCCTAAATTCTGCTGTTCATCTGGAGATCAAGGTCCCAGAGTCTGGATGAAGACTGGAGAAGGTCTCAGTCCAAGGAGTCTGAGGTCCAGAGTGAAGGTTCCTCTGTCTGAGAGGATCTCTGGTGTCATCTGCTGGTGTTGGTCCACTGAGTTCTATCAGGTCCAGAGTCAACGCAGCTTCTAGCAGCAGATCTTCTTGCTTCATCTGCTGACAGGCTTCATGGAGATGCTGGTTTCCTTTATAGCAGAAGCTGATCACAGACATGACAAAGGGTTTGACCAGGATGTTGCTGTGTGGCCTGACCTGAACCCCACAGAACCCAACAGAACCCAACAGAACCCAACAGAACCCAACAGAACACAACAGAACCCCACAGAACCCAACAGACCCCACCAGAACCCAACAGAACTCAACAGAACCCCACAGAACCCAACAGAACCCCACAGAACCCAACAGAACTCAACAGAACCCCACAGAATCCCACAGAACCCCACAGAACCCAACAGAACCCAACAGAACTCAACAGAACCCAACAGAACCCAACAGAATCCCACAGAACCCCACAGAACCCAACAGAACTCAACAGAACCCAACAGAACCCAACAGAACCCAACAGAATCCCACAGAACCCCACAGAACCCAACAGAACTCAACAGAACCCAACAGAACTCAACAGAACCCAACAGAACCCCACAGAACTCAACAGAACCCAACAGAACCCCACAGAACCCCACAGAACCCCACAGAACCCAACAGAACTCAACAGAACCCAACAGAACTCAACAGAACTCAACAGAACCCAACAGAACCCAACAGAACTCAACAGAACCCAACAGAACCCAACAGAACTCAACAGAACCCCACAGAACTCAACAGAACCCAACAGAACCCAACAGAACCCAACAGAACCCCACAGAACTCAACAGAACCCAACAGAACTCAACAGAACCCAACAGAACCCCAGAACACAGCTGAGCTGAAGGCTTCAATCAGACCAACCAGAGCTTCTTTACGTCTCAGCAGAACCTCAGTCGGATCTCCTCCAGGACTCATGGATGCAGTGATTCTGGTACTGAGTGAATAAATGGACCTTCAGAAGATGGACGGTTCTGTTCGTAAATCTGCTTTGGATTGATCTTCGGAAATATTCTAATAATCTGAGATGGTCGATTTCTGACTGTCCTGAGCTCCGAGCCGAAATCATGAACATGAAAACAAGAATTTGACATCCTCCAACAAATATATCCGACTCACAGACATGGAGGACACGGAGAAGATCACACCTTTACTTTATCAAACAACTAACTAGAGCTATAAACACACACGTTGACATATTTATATATTATATAGCTACATCAGTGTTTTCATGTTCCACTATATTTAGCATTTGGGTGAATCTGCTGGAAACTTTCGTCTGTCTTCAGCCTCGTTTTAACACATTAATGAAGATTTAACAGGATGTGAGTCGGTGCAGCGAAATATTACCAGCATTCCCTGAATCTACAGCCAGCCGGGTTCTAAAGACATTCAACGCAGGTTTGATCCGACAGCGCCCCCTGGAGGACAAACTGACTCATTACAGTTCAGCTTATTTATGCAGAACCAGCTTCAGACGTCCTGCTCCGACAGTGAAACCCTGAACGGCCAGAACCAGTTTACTGATCAGAAATATTGAACCTTAAACAGCCAGAACCAGTTTATTGATCAGAAATATTGAACCTTAAACAGCCAGAACCAGTTTATTGATCAGAAATATTGAACCTTAAACAGCCAGAACCAGTTTATTGATCAGAAATATTAAACCTTAAACAGCCAGAACCAGTTTATTGATCAGAAATATTAAACCTTAAACAGCCAGAACCAGTTTATTGATCAGAAATATTGAACCTTAAACAGCCAGAACCAGTTTATTGATCAGAAATATTAAACCTTAAACAGCCAGAACCAGTTTATTGATCAGAAATATTGAACCCGAGTTATTAAGAACCAGTTTATTGATCAGAAGTACTTCCTTTAGGCTCTTTCATTGTTTTTAAAATGAATCAGGGCAGATTTTAAAATGATTCTGGATCCTCAGGATACTAATGAAGCTGCGACATTCAGCCAGAACCACGGAACTGAACCCCGGCTGGACCTCCTGCAGTTCCTCCCGGTGCCCACTGAGCGGCGCTGCAGGCTCCTGTCCCGGAAGTAGAACTCAGTGTTTCCGTCTTGCTCGGGGTTTGTTGTCGTCTGTGCGCTCCGGTTGTCCAGCAGCAGAACCCTCCGCACCACCAGAACCACGCTCTGCTATTCTTGCCGCTCGGATGTATCGAGCTCCGGTCAGACCTCAGCGGAGTCCCGCTGCTCCGCAGGCGCCTGGAAGGTATCCTTCCCCGGCTCCTTGCTGGGGCTTCCCCGGGACTCGCTCTCCGTACGGAGGCTCCGGACACCGCGGAGGTTCCCCTCGGGGCTGCCCGCCTTACTCTCCCGGCTCTCCAGTTTATTCCCCGGACTCCCACCGAGGGTACAGGGGCCCTTCTCCGGGCGGGTACGGCGGCGGGTCCCGGGGCTTCGACGGTCCGTGGCGGCGCAGAGGAGACGGTTTCAGGCGGCCTCAGTCCTTCTCTCCCTCCGCGGCTCCGAACCTCCAGGTAACTGAAACACAGCTGATGGACCAGAACCGGACCAGAAGCGGGCCGAGTTTAACCAGTTTTTCTACCCAAGTAGAAAAACGGACAGTAAACACTGGTTAATACCAGTAATCAATACTAATAACCAGGTATTATCTGTAGTATTATCTGTAGTATTCTGTGTAGTATTATGTGTTGTATTATCTGTAGTATTCTCTGTAGTATAACTGGGTATTATCTGTAGTATTATCTGTAGTATTCTGTGTTGTATTATCTGTAGTATTATTTGTAGTATTATCTGTAGTATTATCTGTAGTATAACTGGGTATTATCTGTAGTATTATCTGTAGTATTACCTGTAGTATTATCTGTAGTATTCTGTGTAGTATTATCTGTAGTATTATCTGTAGTATAACTGGGTATTATCTGTAGTATTACCTGTAGTATTATCTGTAGTATTCTCTGTAGTATTACCTGTAGTATTATCTGTAGTATTCTGTGTAGTATTATCTGTAGTATTATCTGTAGTATAACTGGGTATTATCTGTAGTATTATCTGTAGTATTCTGTGTTGTATTATCTGTAGTATTATCTGTAGTATTATCTGTAGTATTATCTGTAGTATAACTGGGTATTATCTGTAGTATTATCTGTAGTATTATCTGTAGTATTATGTGTTGTATTATCTGTAGTATTCTCTGTAGTATTATCTGTAGTATAACTGGGTATTATCTGTAGTATTATCTGTAGTATTCTGTGTAGTATTATGTGTTGTATTATCTGTAGTATTCTCTGTAGTATTATCTGTAGTATTCTCTGTAGTATTATCTGTAGTATAACTGGGTATTATCTGTAGTATTACCTGTAGTATTATCTGTAGTATTCTCTGTAGTATTCTCTGTAGTATTATGTGTAGTACAACTCTGTAGTATTATGTGTAGTATTATCTGTAGTATTATCTGTAGTATTATGTGTAGTATTATCTGTAGTATTATCTGTAGTATTATGTGTAGTATTATCTGTAGTATTATCTGTAGTATTATGTGTAGTATTATCTGTAGTATTCTCTGTAGTATTCTCTGTAGTATTATCTGTAGTATAACTGGGTATTATCTGTAGTATTATCTGTAGTATTCTCTGTAGTATTATCTGTAGTATTATCTGTAGTATTCTCTGTAGTATTATGTGTAGTATTATCTGTAGTATTATCTGTAGTATTATGTGTAGTATTATGTTTAGTATTCTCTGTAGTATTATCTGTAGTATTATGTGTAGTATTATCTGTAGTATTCTCTGTAGTATTATGTGTAGTACAACTCTGTAGTATTATGTGTAGTATTCTCTGTAGTATTATGTGTAGTATTCTCTGTAGTATTATGTGTAGTATTCTCTGTAGTATTATGTGTAGTATTATCTGTAGTATTCTCTGTAGTATTATCTGTAGTATTATGTGTAGTATTATCTGTAGTATTATGTGTAGTATTCTCTGTAGTATTATGTGTAGTATTATCTGTAGTATTCTCTGTAGTATTATGTGTAGTACAACTCTGTAGTATTATCTGTAGTATAACTGGGTATGATCTGTAGTATTATCTGTAGTATTATGTGTAGTATTATGTGTAGTATTATCTGTAGTATTCTCTGTAGTATTATCTGTAGTATAACTGGGTATTATCTGTAGTATTCTCTGTAGTATTATCTGTAGTATAACTGGGTATTATCTGTAGTATTATCTGTAGTATAACTGGGTATTATCTGTAGTATTATCTGTAGTATTATGTGTAGTATTATCTGTAGTATTATGTGTAGTATAACTGGGTATTATCTGTAGTATTATCTGTAGTATTATGTGTAGTATTCTGTGTAGTATTATCTGTAGTATTATCTGTAGTATAACTGGGTATTATCTGTAGTATTCTCTGTAGTATTATCTGTAGTATAACTGGGTATTATCTGTAGTATTATCTGTAGTATAACTGGGTATTATCTGTAGTATTATCTGTAGTATTATGTGTAGTATTATCTGTAGTATTATGTGTAGTATAACTGGGTATTATCTGTAGTATTATCTGTAGTATTATGTGTAGTATTCTGTGTAGTATTATCTGTAGTATTATCTGTAGTATAACTGGGTATTATCTGTAGTATTATCTGTAGTATTATCTGTAGTATAACTGGGTATTATCTGTAGTATTATCTGTAGTATAACTGGGTATTCTAGTGCTTCAGTGGAAACTAGGGCTATAACACTACACAGAAGTCTCGGTTCGGTTCGGTTCGGTTCGGTTCGGTATGGAACCCTCTGGAGTCCACAAACACGCCGGTTCATCAAAATGATATGATTGATTTAAGACGACGTAGCATCAAGACGCTTCGCTGAGTCTCCGTTACAACCTGTGTCTAAAGTGTGGATTTCTAACTATGTACCAGTGTTTGAATTGTGTTGATCGGCCCAGTAAAACCAGTTATGACCACCAGTAAACACCACAGTGGTTCCACATTCGGAGCTCCTTACGGCTTTGGTCTGGTCCACTTGTTTCACTCCTTTTTCAGACTTTACCAGGAAACCCAAGTGATCCCAGACGGGTGGTTTTGACCACGGCGGAGCGTCTTCCAGCTGTTAGCATTAGCATCCCGTTCGCTAGCCATACGTCACAGAACAAACGGTCCGTCACATCCTGTGTTCCCCTGGAAACTCCTACTTGTTTTTAGTTCCGCAATACTGTGTAACTGAGATGGAGAAGGTCCAACACAACTGTGGGCACTACGAGGTTCACCATTAAAACAGTTCTGTACATCGGCCGTTCTAAGTGGTCTAAGTAGTCGTACCGTGGTTCACCTCTGTACCAAACGCTTCGGTGTGTTATCACACCCCTAGTAGAAACCATCTGGACTTCTCTTGTAGGTTCTTGAAGATGTTCCATGTTGCTGTGTTGGTGTTTTAGTGTCAGGGTGAACCAGATGTTGTGTTCCTTGTGATTGTTGTCGTCATGAAATCATCAGAACGAATGTGTTTGTGTTTTCAGTCTTCAGACGCTTCAGTGGAGAAATATTTCAGTCCGTCGATGCTGCAGGATCCCTGGAAGAGTCTGCAGCCAATCACAGCCGCCGCCGCCAGGAGGACAACGTGACGGAAACAACAGACGTGATCACGAAGCGGTCGCCGTCAGCAGGAAACAGATGTGAGGTCTGAGCGTCACCAGCAGCTTCAGGGATCAGTGGCTTTGACCGACGTGTTTCCACGTGGTCGGCTGATGTGTGAACACTTTTTAACAAATCACCTTTTATTCACCAGCTGTTCAGTTTTATACTTTTTAAAATAAAAGGACAGAAACTTCTGCTTTCAGCTGTCGTTTGTTCTTTAATGTCATTTTAATTAGAGGGAAAACAGAGTGTGAGCTGAAGTGATGATGGCAGCTACCGTCAGTGGTGGACACTGCAGCCTTTATGTGTTCTGTGGTTCTGGTCCGGTCCGACCCGCTCAGCTGCTGGATGTTCAGAGATAAAAACTTCTGGAGCCGATTATTTCCAACCAAACAGAGTCAGGAGGCGGCTGCTGGAGACTCACCTGGTGATCAGAGGCAGGAAGACTCCAACTGAAGCGAGAAGAACAGCAGTTCAGTCGAGTCCAGCGGCTGAATGTCGTACGTCAAAACGTGGTTCCTTCGTAGGAAGTAGAGCGCAGCCGTTTTCTGAAGTAACACCTGATTATTGATCCAGTATTAGTAGCATCTGATTCATCACGGGTTCATCTGCAATTAAATAGTCAGGAAACGTTTATCAAACATTACAGAAACGTCTATCAAACATTAAAGAAACGTCTATCAAACATTAAAGAAACGTCTATCAAACATTAAGTAAACGTTTATCAAACATTAAGGGAACGTTTATCAAACATTAAGTAAACGTTTATCAAACATTAAAGAAACGTCTATCAAACATTAAGGAAACGTCTATCAAACATTAAGGAAACGTTTATCAAACATTAAAGAAACGTCTATCAAACATTAAGTAAACGTCTATCAAACATTAAGGGAACGTTTATCAAACATTAAAGAAACGTCTATCAAACATTAAGTAAACGTCTATCAAACATTAAGGGAACGTTTATCAAACATTAAGGAAACGTCTATCAAACATTAAGTAAACGTCTATCAAACATTAAGGAAACGTTTATCAAACATTAAGGAAACGTTTATCAAACATTAAGGAAACGTTTATCAAACATTAAGGAAACGTTTATCAAACATTAAGTAAATTTTTTTCAAACATTAAGGAAACGTCTATCAAACATTAAGTAAACGTTTATCAAACATTAAGTAAACGTTTATCAAACATTAAGTAAACGTTTATCAAACATTAAGGAAACGTTTATCAAACATTAAGTAAACGTTTATCAAACATTAAGGAAACGTTTATCAAACATTAAGTAAACGTTTATCAAACATTAAGTAAACGTTTATCAAACATTAAGTAAACGTTTATCAAACATTAAGTAAACGTTTATCAAACATTAAGGAAACGTTTATCAAACATTAAGGAAACGTTTATCAAACATTAAGGAGACGTTTATTAAACATTAAGTAAACGTTTATCAAACATTAAGTAAACGTTTATCAAACATTAAGTAAACATTTATCAAACATTAAGTAAACGTTTATCAAACATTAAGGAAACGTTTATCAAACATTAAGGAGACGTTTATCAAACATTAAGGAGACGTTTATTAAACATTAAGTAAACGTTTATCAAACATTAAGGAAACGTTTATCAAACATTAAGGAAACGTCTATCAAACATTAAGGGGACGTTTATCAAACATTAAGGAAACGTTTATCAAACATTAAGGAAACGTTTATCAAACATTAAGGAAACGTTTATCAAACATTAAGTAAACGTCTATCAAACATTAAGGAGACGTTTATCAAACATTAGGGAAACGTTTATCAAACATTAAGGAAACATTTATCAAACATTAAGGAAACGTTTATCAAACATTAAGTAAACGTTTATCAAACATTAAGTAAACGTTTATCAAACATTAAGGAAATGTTTATCAAACATTAAGTAAACGTTTATCAAACATTAAGTAAACATTTATCAAACATTAAGGAAACGTTTATCAAACATTAAGGAAACGTTTATCAAACATTAAGGAAACGTTTATCAAACATTAAGGGGACGTTTATCAAACATTAAGGAAACGTATATCAACCATTAAGTAAACGTTTATCAAACATTAAGGAAACGTTTATCAAACATTAAGGAAACGTTTATCAAACATTAAGTAAACGTTTATCAAACATTAAGGAAACGTCTATCAAACATTAAGGAGACGTTTATCAAACATTAAGGAGACGTTTATCAAACATTAAGGAGACGTTTATCAAACATTAAGGGGACGTTTATCAAACATTAAGTAAACGTTTATCAAACATTAAGGGGACGTTTATCAAACATTAAGGAGACGTTTATCAAACATTAAGGAGACGTTTATCAAACATTAAGGAAACGTTTATCAAACATTAAGGGGACGTTTATCAAACATTAAGGAAACGTTTATCAAACATTAAGGGGACGTTTATCAAACATTAAGGGGACGTTTATCAAACATTAGGGAAACGTTTATCAAACATTAAGGAAACGTTTATCAAACATTAAGGAAACGTTTATCAAACATTAAGGAAACGTTTATCAAACATTAGGGAAAAGTTTATCAAACATTAAGGAAACTTTTATCAAACATTAAGGGGACGTTTATCAAACATTAAGGAAACGTTTATCAACCATTAAGTAAACGTCTATCAAACATTAAGGAAACGTTTATCAAACATTAAGGAAACGTTTATCAACCATTAGGGAAACGTTTATCAAACATTAAGGAAACGTTTATCAAACATTAGGGAAACGTTTATCAAACATTAAGGAAACGTTTATCAAACATTAAGGATACGTTTATCAAACATTAGGGAAACGTTTATCAAACATTAAGGAAACGTTTATCAACCATTAGGGAAACGTTTATCAAACATTAAGGAAACGTTTATCAACCATTAGGGAAACGTTTATCAAACATTAAGGAAACGTTTATCAAACATTAAGTAAACGTTTATCAAACATTAAGGAAATGTTTATCAAACATTAAGGAGACGTTTATTAAACATTAAGGAAACGTCTATCAACCATTAGGGAAACGTTTATCAAACATTAAGGAAACATTTATCAAACATTAAGGAAACGTTTATCAAACATTAAGGAAACGTTTATCAAACATTAAGGTTTATCAAACATTAAGTTTCAAACATTAAGGAAACGTTTATCAAACATTAAGGAAACGTTTATCAAACATTAAGGAAACGATCAAACATTAAGTTTATCAAACATTAAGGGAGTTTATCGTTTATTAAACATCAAACATTAAGTTTATCAAACATTAAGGAAACGTTTATCAAACATTAAGTAAACGTTTATCAAACATTAAGGAAACGTTTATCAAACATTAAGGAAACGTTTATCAAACATTAAGGAAACGTTTATCAAACATTAAGGAGACGTTTATCAAACATTAAGTAAAACATTTTTTCAAACATCGTCTATCAAACATTAAGGAAACGTAAACTATCAAACATTAAGTGTTTATCAACGGAAACGTTTATCAAACATTAAGTAAACGTTTATCAAACATTAAGTAAACGTTTATCAAACATTAAGGAAACGTTTATCAAACATTAAGGAAACGTTTATCAAACATTAAGGAAACGTTTATCAAACATTAAGTAAACGTTTATCAAACATTAAGGAAACGTATAAACATTAAGTAAATTTATCAAACATTAAGGAAACGTTTATCAAACATTAAGTAAACGTTTATCAAACATTAAGGAAACGTTTATCAAACATTAAGGAAACGTTTATCAAACATTAAGGAGACGTTTATCAAACATTAAGTAAACGTTTATCAAACATTAAGTAAACGTTTATCAAACATTAAGGAAACGTTTATCAAACATTAAGTAAACGTTTATCAAACATTAAGGAAACGTTTATCAAACATTAAGGAGACGTTTATCAAACATTAAGGAGACGTTTATCAAAGTTTATCAAACATTAAGGAAACGTTTATCAAACATTAAGGAAACGTTTATCAAACATTAAGGAAACGTTTATCAAACATTAAGGGGACGTTTATCAAACATTAAGGGGACGTTTATCAAACATTAGGGAAACGTTTATCAAACATTAAGGAAACGTTTATCAAACATTAAGGAAACGTTTATCAAACATTAAGGAAACGTTTATCAAACATTAAGTAAACGTTTATCAAACATTAAGGAAACGTTTATCAAACATTAAGGAGACGTTTATCAAACATTAAGGAAACGTTTATCAAACATTAAGGAGACGTTTATCAAACATTAAGGAGACGTTTATCAAACATTAAGGGGACGTTTATCAAACATTAAGGAAACGTTTATCAAACATTAAGGAGACGTTTATCAAACATTAAGGAGACGTTTATCAAACATTAAGGGGACGTTTATCAAACATTAAGGAAACGTTTATCAAACATTAAGGAGACGTTTATCAAACATTAAGGGGACGTTTATCAAACATTAAGGGGACGTTTATCAAACATTAAGGAAACGTTTATCAAACATTAAGGGGACGTTTATCAAACATTAAGGAAACGTTTATCAAACATTAAGGAAACGTCTATCAAACATTAAGAGGATGTTTATCAAACATTAAGTAAACGTCTATCAAACATTAAGGGGACGTTTATCAAACATTAAGGAAACGTTTATCAAACATTAAGGAGACGTTTATCAAACATTAAGGAGACGTTTATCAAACATTATGGAAACGTTTATCAAACATTAAGGAAACGTCTATCAAACATTAAGGGGACGTCTATCAAACATTAAGGGGACGTTTATGAACCTGTGCAGCTCAGCTGTGACAGCTGAAGCTGCCTCTTCACTGACCCGACACACAGCATCGCCCTGAGCCACTCTGTAAACCAGAGTTCATGCAGCGACTTTCACAAATGCTCAACATCGTCTCAGCAGCTGCTGCTCCAATCAGCTGCCACCGTTCTCAGACACTGTTTCTATCGTCACACATGACACCTGTCATTCTAGTGCTGACCAGGTCCAGTCTCCACTACACAACAACAGCCTGCATCCATCAGCAGCTCCACACTGACTGTTCTGCTGAAGGTCTGGACCGAGCAGCACCACAGTCTGCTGTCAGTCAGTTTTCCACGTTCGGCTGTGGTCTCCCTGCTGCAGGTGTTCCACTAAACAAGCCCTGTCACTGTTCAGCAACACTGACTGTGATTGGTTTAAAGAAACAGTGTGAAGCTCAGAGCATCAACGTCTATGGACGGAGGACAGGAGCATCTGAGGATGAACCAGAATACTGGCTGACAAGAAGAGGAATATTCCAGCAGGAGAACATCCAAAGTTCAGAATCCTATGACATGAAAGAGATGTTACACAGCAGTGTACTCTCTGCTGCAGGCTGCAGGCTATCTTACACCTGCTGTTCCTGCTGCAGTCTGAGCTGCTCTCACCTTCCTGCTCCTGCAGGTGGAGTTTGGTGTCGTCTACAGCTGTCTGGAAGACAAGATGTTCACCGCCAGGAGGGGGAAGGGAGCGTTCTGCAACGGACAGCCGCTGGAGGTTTCTGAGCAGAGAGGTCAATAATCAGTCAGATATTTACCGATCAATACCAGTCAGGACAGGGCCAGATGGATTCAGGGTCTCACCTGTGAAGCCACTGTAAGGCAGATCAGGTGGTTCCATGGATCCAGCAGAGGACAGCTTCAGCTAGAGGGGGGTCAGTGCTCCCAGGGCTGAGACCAGACGCTGCTCTGAGGTGAGACCAGCAGACATGAAGCTCCTGCTAAAGAACCTGCTGTTGTCCTCAGACATCCAGCAGTCCATTGTGGCCACAGAGTTCGGATCCAGCAGAGCCCCCGAAGCGGTCGACAGAATCTTCTGCAGCCTGAACAACGTTCTGAGCATCCCAGTCCACGGGTAACAGCAGCTGCTGCACACCTGCCGCCAGGTAAAGGTGTTTCCTGTCAGTCATGTGTGGTCTGTCTGCAGGCTGCGCGGTGCAGGAACTGCAGCCATCAACATGTGTCTGGTGGCGTCCGGCTGCGTCGAAGCGTACTACGAGATCGGGATCCACGTTTGGGACGTGGCTGCCGGGTCGCTGATCGTCTCTGAGGCCGGAGGAGTCCTGATGGACGTGGAGGGTAACGGTCCGAGACGCACAGGTCCAGTTCACCTGCTCAGGTGTTTCTCTGAACGCTGTGTCTGTGTTCAGGAGGGGAGGGTTAAATCAAGATGTCTGGAAGAAGAAACAGTTTGCTTGTTAAATGTTGTGGTATCCTGTATTATTCAGAAACAACAACTGGTTGTCATGGAAACATCAGAGGAAGCTGATGTGTGTTAGGGTATAAATAAAGGCAGTATTTATTTGTTAAAATTGTTCCAACTGTTAAAGTGCAGAAAACTAAAACAGCAACTTCACACTTCAAACACTGTAACCTGTAACCTGCTAACACGTGCTAACACGTGCTAACACATGCTAACATGAGCCAACATGTGCTAACTGCTGCTCACACTGGCAGAAATAGAAATGGATCCATGAACGCTGAGAAGAGGCTCGCTGGCATCATTAGCATTGTTAGCTGTCTCAGGGTGTTCGTTAACGTTCAGCTCGTTAGGAGCAGTGTCACTTCTGCATTCCGATTGGCTGCTTGCTCTGTCTTTGGTCCCGTCTTGCATGCTGCTGAAGTCTCTGTCTGTAGCTGTTCTCCATGGCAACCAGAGAGCCAATCAGACCCCTGAATGGGCGGAGTCAGTCACTCAGCAGCAGGTGAGGGGGCGGGGCTCTGGCAGCCACAGTGGCGGGCAGAGGGCAAAGGTCGTCGCCAGGTTTGAGCAGAGAGTGACGCTGCTTCCTGAGAGACACGCTATTGGTCAGCGTCTGCAGAGAGAGAAAAGGCTGCACTGTGATTTGCTGTCAGCTAGACTCTTTTATTATATTCTAATCACTAATCCATCAGCTGACTGGAAGCGTTCCTGCAGTGAAGCTGTGATTGTTTCACACTGGTGTCCTGGTGAGGACACGATGCTGACGGTGGAGATACTGGGGCTGTGTGTTACTAGCTGGTCTGACTGCGGTGTGGGTCTGAGCTGGTTCTGCTGGGTTGTTCTCTGTTGGCCTCCAGTCCCGATCAACGCTGATTATCAAACATTAAAACACGCATTAGTCGAATGCTGTGAAGCTGAGGCAGCTCTTTGATGCCCTCTACAGGCTGCACCCAATGATAACTGTTTAATGAGCAGTCTAAACGTCGTTCCTCACTAACGAGCTGAAGATCAAAGCTCCGATGTTCAGTCCTCTGTTGTCACCGAGCCTCCTCTGGACTGGGTTATGATGTAATATGACGGATCCTACTGGACCTCCAGTGACAGACACGTGAACGAGATCGGTGCGTCACGCTAACTGAACCTGGCTCTGACAGAGATGCACCGTCTGACTGCAGGAACACACGTGAAGGCACGGTGTTTACATCAAGCTGTCAATGTTTACATGACGTTGTTGACGTTTGCATGACGTTGTTGATGTTTACATGATGTTGTGTTGTTTACATGAAGTTGTTGTGGTGTTTACATGACATTGTCATGTTGTTGACAGGTGAGCAGTGGCTGTGATGTCACTGACCAGGCGGAGCCGGTGTGCGTACAGCGCCTCCGGTTCGTCAGGTTTCCTGGTCGGCACGGCGACCTGCCAGCGCTGCAGCTCCGCCATCATCTCGGCTGGACTAAACAGGACCGCAGGGTCGGCACGGCAACGGTTGATCAGCTCCACCAAACGCTCCTTATAGTGCAACCTGCTGGAGCAGAGACACCTGAAACTACCGCACCTGGACAGGTAAGCAGCACACTGCAGCTCCACTGGGGTCACACCAGAGTCAAACTGGGCCCAGACTTACTGGGAGCTGACTGGTAGCTGACTGGTAGCTGACTGGTAGTCGGTACTGGGAGCTGACTGGTTGCTGACTGGTAGTCGGTACTGGGAGCTGACTGGTAGTCGGGACTGGGAGCTGACTGGTAGTCGGGACTGGGAGCTGACTGGTAGCTGACTGGTAGTCGGGACTGGGAGCTGACTGGTAGCTGACTGGTAGCTGACTGGTAGCTGACTGGTAGTCGGGACTGGGAGCTGACTGGTAGCTGACTGGTAGCTGACTGGTAGCTGACTGGGAGCTGACTGGTAGTGACTGGTAGTTGGGACTGGGAGCTGACTGGTAGCTGACTTGTAGCTGACTGGTAGCTGACTGGTAGCTGACTGGTAGTCGGGACTGGGAGCTGACTGGTAGCTGACTGGTAGCTGACTGGTAGTCGGTACTGGGAGCTGACTGGTAGTCGGGACTGGGAGCTGACTGGTAGTCGGGACTGGGAGCTGACTGGTAGCTGACTGGTAGCTGACTGGTAGTCGGGACTGGGAGCTGACTGGTAGCTGACTGGTAGCTGACTGGTAGTCGGGACTGGGAGCTGACTGGTAGCTGACTGGTAGCTGACTGGTAGTCGGGACTGGGAGCTGACTGGTAGCTGACTGGTAGCTGACTGGTAGCTGACTGGTAGTCAGGACTGGGAGCTGACTGGTAGTCGGTACTGGGAGCTGACTGGTAGTCGGGACTGGGAGCTGACTGGTAGTCGGTACTGGGAGCTGACTGGTAGTCGGGACTGGGAGCTGACTGGTAGCTGACTGGTAGTCGGGACTGGGAGCTGACTGGTAGCTGACTGGTAGTCGGGACTGGGAGCTGACTGGTAGCTGACTGGTAGTCGGGACTGGGAGCTGACTGGTAGCTGACTGGCAGCTGACTGGTAGTCGGGACTGGGAGCTGACTGGGAGCTGACTGGTAGTCGGGACTGGGAGCTGACTGGTAGCGGACTGGGAGCGGACTGGGAGCTGACTGGTAGTCGGGACTGGGAGCTGACTGGTAGCTGACTGGTAGCTGACTGGTAGCTGACTGGTAGTCGGGACTGGGAGCTGACTGGTAGCGGGCTGGTACCGGACTGGGAGCTGACTGGTAGCTGACTGGTAGCTGACTGGTAGCTGACTGGTAGTCCGGACTGGGAGCTGACTGGTAGTCGGGACTGGTACCTGACTGGTAGTTGGGACTGGGAGCTGACTGGTAGCTGACTTGTAGCTGACTGGTAGCTGACTGGTAGCTGACTGGTAGTCGGGACTGGGAGCTGACTGGTAGCTGACTGGTAGCTGACTGGTAGTCGGGACTGGGAGCTGACTGGTAGCTGACTGGTAGTCGGGACTGGGAGCTGACTGGTAGCTGACTGGTAGCTGACTGGTAGTCGGTACTGGGAGCTGACTGGTAGCTGACTGGTAGCTGACTGGTAGTCGGTACTGGGAGCTGACTGGTAGCTGACTGGTAGCTGACTGGTAGTCGGTACTGGGAGCTGACTGGTAGCTGACTGGTAGCTGACTGGTAGTCGGGACTGGGAGCTGACTGGGAGCTGACTGGTAGTCGGGACTGGTACCTGACTGGTAGTCGGGACTGGGAGCTGACTGGTAGCTGACTGGTAGCTGACTGGTAGTCGGGACTGGGAGCTGACTGGTAGTCGGGACTGGGAGCTGACTGGTAGTCGGGACTGGTAGCTGACTGGTAGTCGGGACTGGGAGCTGACTGGTAGCTGACTGGTAGTCCGGACTGGGAGCTGACTGGTAGTCGGGACTGGGAGCTGACTGGTAGTCGGGACTGGGAGCTGACTGGGAGCTGACTGGTAGACGGGACTGGGAGCTGACTGGTAGTCGGGACTGGGAGCTGACTGGTAGTTGGGACTGGGAGCTGACTGGTAGCTGACTGGTAGTCGGTACTGGGAGCTGACTGGTTGCTGACTGGTAGTCGGTACTGGTAGCTGACTGGTAGTCGGGACTGGGAGCTGACTGGTAGTCGGTACTGGGAGCTGACTGGTAGTCGGTACTGGGAGCTGACTGGTAGTCGGGACTGGGAGCTGACTGGTAGTCGGGACTGGGAGCTGACTGGTAGTCGGGACTGGTACCTGACTGGTAGTCGGGACTGGTACCTGACTGGTAGTCGGGACTGGGAGCTGACTGGTAGCTGACTGGTAGTCGGGACTGGGAGCTGACTGGTAGTCGGGACTGGGAGCTGACTGGTAGTCGGGACTGGTACCTGACTGGTAGTCGGGACTGGGAGCTGACTGGTAGCTGACTGGTAGTCGGGACTGGGAGCTGACTGGTAGTCGGGACTGGGAGCTGACTGGGAGCTGACTGGTAGTCGGGACTGGGGGCTGACTGGTAGTTGGGACTGGGAGCTGACTGGTAGTCGGGACTGGGAGCTGTGGGCTTACTGGCAGTATCCTCTGTACTCAGGTAGTGCTGGTCGTCCACAGGGCTCCTCCTGTCTGCTGCCGTCGTCTCTCAGCTCCAAAACCAAACACACTGCTGGAATATGATCACACCAGTCAATCAAACTGGGAGCGAAGAGATTCCATCTGCTAAACAGAAAGAGACCTCACCTGCCAGACCAAGGTCAGGTGGGCTACCACTGGCTGGTTCCAACCAGGACGGAGACACTCTGTAATGCTGAGAGACAAGAGACAGTCCAGCTCATCAGTCAGAATCAGAATCAGCTTTAAAGGCCAAGTGCGTACACAGCATACAAGGACTTTAGTTTCAGCTGTTGGTGTCAGTCTGGGAACAAGGAAGAGAGAAATATACAATAACTATAGAAAAAAGAAACATTTAAAAGTGTCTATCGATATTTACTCATCAACAACAGAATATATAAACACACCTGTGCCAAACACCCACTGCTGGTGAGAATAGTGCAAAAAGCAGAGACTACATATCACTGAACACAGCACCTGGGTACACCTGAGCTCTCTCAGGCATCTCGCATGTGGTGGGCAGGGTTGGTGTGTCTCTCAGGTGAGTCTTACCTGTAGCAATAGGTGAAGGCGGGTGACACTCCAGTCTCTCAGGTGGTAGAGGCAGTCTCTGGGGTGGTGGGCATGAAGACCTTTGCTTCCACAGTCGGCAGAGAAGCCGCAGGCCTGAAGACAACGAAGTTAAACAGCTGTAAAGTCTTGGGTCACACAAGACTTTACACCTGAGGTCTGGACCAGGAGGTCAGGCAACGGCCTGGCATTTCTAACGTTGGTAAGGTTTCTCATTAATTCATAAAGAAGACAATCATCATCACTAAAGTCTTTTCTCTGCAGGAAGTGAAGCATGACACACGTCAAACCCACATCTGATATCAGACTCTGGATCGTTCTCCTCTCTGAGCTCGACTCTAAGGCTGCTGCTTCGTTTCTGCAGGAAAACCATCAGCAGACTCAGCCAACTCCTTTGTCACTAATCCATTTATTTAAATTAGCAGCTTTCAGAGACTCCTGCAGGTTAAACTGGAATTTAACCACTGCAACTACTGACTGACAGAATCTCTGAACACACTGAAACAACCCATAATGCACCACTCTGTGTAGACGATCTGCTGACCTCACCATTTAGACAACATCAACGCTGAACTGTCTCTGCAACATGTCTCCACACGAATCATCTTCTCACGCTCCAGCTGATTCGAGACTCTAAAAACTAAACTGACCACAGACCCCATAGTGAAGCGCTAACGGCAGCTAAATGACCACAGTAGAAACTGAGTAGACCATGATGAACTCACAGATCCCAGAGTGAAGCGCTGACTGCAGCCGCCGCAGAACTGATGCCGACACTGACTGCAGGTAAAGTGGAGACATCCTCCTTTAGACAGACTGAAGACCAGCTGGCAGTTTGGACACTCTGTGGACACAAGACCACATGAACCACATTAGACCACAGCAGACTCTCTGGGACTTGGGTTGTAGCTGTGCTGGTGTACAGCAGGGTGGAGGTGGTGGTGTTTTACCGATGGGTGGAGGGGGTGGTGTTTTACCGATGCTGGTGTACAGCAGGGTGGAGGGGGTGGTGTTTTACCGATGCTGGTGTACAGCAGGGTGGAGGTGATGGTGTTTTACCGATGCTGGTGTACAGCAGGGTGGAGGTGATGGTGTTTTACCGATGCTGGTCTACAGCAGGGTGGAGGGGGTGGTGTTTTACCAATGCTGGTGTACAGCAGGGTGGAGGGGGTGGTGTTTTACCGATGCTGGTCTACAGCAGGGTGGAGGTGGTGGTGTTTTACCGATGCTGGTCTACAGCAGGGTGGAGGTGGTGGTGTTTTACCAATGCTGGTGTACAGCAGGGTGGAGGTGATGGTGTTTTACCGATGCGTGCTGATCTCTACAGCAGGGGTGGGAGATGAGATGTTACCAGCCACTGGTGTAGCAGGAGGGTGGAGGGGTGGTGTTTTACCGTGCTGGTGTACAGCAGGGTGGAGGAGTGAGTGTTTTGCGATGCTGGTGTACAGCAGGGTGGAGGGTGGTGTTTTTACCGATGGGTGGAGGGGTGGTGTTTACCGATGCTGGTGTACAGCAGGGGGTGGAGGGGAGTGGTGTTTTACCGGTACTGGTGTACAGCAGGAGGTGGAAGTGGTGGGTTTGGGCGTGGGTGGAGGGGTGGTGTTTTACACCGATGCTGGTGTACAGCAGGGTGGAGGGGGTGAGTGTTTACCAATGCTGGTGTACAGCAGGGTGGTGATGGTGTTTTACCGATGCTGGTCTACAGCAGGGTGGAGGTGGTGGTGTTTTACCAATGCTGGTGTACAGCAGGGTGGAGGTGATGGTGTTTTACCGATGCTGGTCTACAGCAGGGTGGAGGGGGTGGTGTTTTACCAATGCTGGTGTACAGCAGGGTGGAGGGGGTGGTGTTTTACCGATGCTGGTGTACAGCAGGGTGGAGGGGGTGGTGTTTTACCGATGCTGGTGTACAGCAGGGTGGAGGTGATGGTGTTTTACCAATGCTGGTGTACAGCAGGGTGGAGGTGATGGTGTTTTACCGATGCTGGTGTACAGCAGGGTGGAGGTGGTGGTGTTTTACCGATGCTGGTGTACAGCAGGGTGGAGGTGATGGTGTTTTACCGATGCTGGTGTACAGCAGGGTGGAGGGGGTGGTGTTTTACCGATGCTGGTGTACAGCAGGGTGGAGGTGATGGTGTTTTACCAATGTGGAGGTGATGGTGTTTTACCGATGCTGCTGTACAGCAGGGTGGAGGGGGTGGTGTTTTACCGATGCTGCTGTACAGCAGGGTGGAGGTGATGGTGTTTTACCGATGCTGGTCTACAGCAGGGTGGAGGTGGTGGTGTTTTACCGATGGGTGGAGGTGATGGTGTTTTACCGATGCTGGTCTACAGCAGGGTGGAGGTGGTGGTGTTTTACCAATGCTACTGTACAGCAGGGTGGAGGGGGTGGTGTTTTACCGATGGGTGGAGGTGATGGTGTTTTACCGATGCTGGTCTACAGCAGGGTGGAGGGGGTGGTGTTTTACCAATGGGTGGAGGTGGTGGTGTTTTACCAATGCTGGTCTACAGCAGGGTGGAGGGGGTGGTGTTTTACCGATGCTGCTGTACAGCAGGGTGGAGGTGGTGGTGTTTTACCAATGGGTGGAGGTGGTGGTGTTTTACCGATGCTGGTCTACAGCAGGGTGGAGGGGGTGGTGTTTTACCGATGCTACTGTACAGCAGGGGGCTGCTGTGATGATCCGGTTGGTTCTTCTGCTTCCAGAATCTGAACTGTTCACAGGAGAGACTCTGATGCTGAGGAAACCACTGAGGGACAGAAACAGAGGCGGAGTCTGTGAGTCTCTGACAGGTGATTTGCACCTGGAGCGTGTTGTGTTGTTTTGTTGTTGTGTTGTGTTGTTGTGTTGTATTGTTGTGTTGTTGTGTTGTATTGTTGTGTTGTGTTGTTGTGCTATTGTGTTGTGTTGTTGTATTGTTGTATTGTTATGTTTTTGTGTTGTTGTGTTGTGATGTTGTGTTGTGTTTTTGTTGTGTTGTTGTTGTATTGTTGTTGTATTGTTGTGTTGTGTTGTTGTGCTGTTGTGTTGTTGTGTTGTTGTATTGCTGTGTTGTTATGTTGTTGTGTGGTTGTGTTGTTGTGTTGTGATGTTGTGTTGTTGTGTTTTTGTTGTGTTGTTGTTGTATTGGTGGGTGGTTGTGCTGTTGTGTTGTTGTGTTGTGCTGTTGTTATGTTGTTGTGTTGTGTGGTTGTGCTGTTGCTGTGTGGTTGTTGTGTTGTTGTTGTGTGTTTGTGTTGTTGTTGTTGTGCTGTTGTTGTTGTGTGGTTGTTGTGTTGTTGTTGTGCGGTTGTTGTGTGGTTGTTGTGGTGTTGTGTGGTTGTTTTGTTGTTGTGCTGTTGTTGTTGTGTGGTTGTGTGGTTGTGTGGTGTTGTTGTTGTGTGTTATTGTTGTGTGGTTGTGCTGTTGTGTTGTGTTTTTGTTGTATTGTTGTGTGGTTGTGCTGTTGTGCTGTTGTGTTGTGTAGTTGTTATGTTGTTGTTGTGCTGTTGTGTTGTTGTTGTGTGGTTGTGCTGTTGTGTTGTGTGGTTGTTATGTTGTTGTTGTGCTGTTGTGTTGTTGTTGTGTGGTTGTGCTGTTGTGTTATTGTGTTTTTGTTGTATTGTTGTGTGGTTGTGCTGTTGTTATGTTGTTGTTGTTGTTGTGTGGTTGTTATGTTGTTGTTGTGTTGTGTGGTTGTTGTGTTTTTGTTGTATTGTTGTGCTGTTGTGCTGTTGTGTTGTTGTTGTTGTTGTGTGGTTGTTGTGTTGTTGTTGTGTGGTTGTTGTGTTGTTGTTGTTGTTTTGTGGTTGTGCTGTTGTGTTGTTGTGTGGTTGTGTTTTTGTTGTATTGTTGTGTGGTTGTGCTGTTGTGTTTTTGTGTTTTTGTTGTATTGTTGTGCTGTTGTGCCGTTGTGTTGTTGTTATGTGGTCGTGTTGTTGTTGTGTGGTTGTGCTGTTGTGTTGTTGTGTGGTTGTGTTTTTGTTGTATTGTTGTGTGGTTGTGCTGTTGTGTTTTTGTTGTATTGTTGTGCTTTTGTTCTGTTGTGTTGTTGTTGTTGTGTGGTTGTTGTGTTGTTGTTGTGTGGTTGTTGTGTTGTTGTTGTGTGGTTGTGCTGTTGTTGTGTTGTGGTGTTGTTGTGTTGTTGTTGTGGTGCTGTTGTGTTGTTGTTGTGGTGCTGTTGTGTTGTGTGGTTGTGCTGTTGTGTTGTTGTGTTTTTGTTGTATTGTTGTGCTGTTGTGCTGTTGTGTTGTTGTTGTTGTGTGGTTGTTGTGTTGTTGTTGTGTGGTTGTTGTGCTGTTGTGTTGTTGTGTTTTTGTTGTATTGTTGTGCTGTTGTGCTGTTGTGTTGTTGTTGTTGTTGTGTGGTTGTTGTGTTGTTGTTGTGTGGTTGTTGTGTTGTTGTTGTTTTGTGGTTGTGCTGTTGTGTTGTTGTGTGGTTGTGTTTTTGTTGTATTGTTGTGTGGTTGTGCTGTTGTGTTTTTGTGTTTTTGTTGTATTGTTGTGCTGTTGTGCCGTTGTGTTGTTGTTGTGTGGTCGTGTTGTTGTTGTGTGGTTGTGCTGTTGTGTTGTTGTGTGGTTGTGTTTTTGTTGTATTGTTGTGTGGTTGTGCTGTTGTGTTTTTGTTGTATTGTTGTGCTTTTGTTCTGTTGTGTTGTTGTTGTTGTGTGGTTGTTGTGTTGTTGTTGTGTGGTTGTTGTGTTGTTGTTGTGTGGTTGTTATGTTGTTGTGTTGTGGTGTTGTTGTGTTGTTGTTGTGGTGCTGTTGTGTTGTTGTTGTGGTGCTGTTGTGTTGTGTGGTTGTGCTGTTGTGTTGTTGTGTTTTTGTTGTATTGTTGTGCTGTTGTGCTGTTGTGTTGTTGTTGTTGTGTGGTTGTTGTGTTGTTGTTGTGTGGTTGTTGTGTTGTTGTTGTTGTGTGGTTGTGCTGTTGTGTTTTTGTTGTATTGTTGTGCTGTTGTGCTGTTGTGTTGTTGTTGTTGTGTGGTTGTTGTGTTGTTGTTGTGTGGTTGTTGTGTTGTATTGCTGTGTGGTTGTGCTGTTGTGCCGTTGTGTTGTTGTTGTGTTGTTGTTGTGTGGTTGTTGTGTTTTTGTTGTGTTGTTGTTGTGTGGTTGTTGTGTTTTTGTTGTGTTGTTGTTGTGTTGTTGTTGTGTGGTGGTTGTTGTGTTGTTGTTGTTGTGTGGTTGTCGGGTCTTACAGGTGATCTGCACTTGGAGCAGGTGCTCTTCTTGCAGCTGGGACAGTCCATCCTCAGGCTGTGGGCCTCATGGAGCATCCCAAAGGAACACTGAAACACACCACATCCATCAGCTCCACCGGACGTCAGAACACAGACAGCACCCAGCCGGAGAACCTCGATTCGGTCGGTTCATGTCTACAGAACCTTTTTGTGGGTCACAACCTAACTTGTGTGTTTACCCCGAACAGCTGTACCACGGGACCGCATGTTGTTAGTTCAGGGCACAGCGCCGCCTCGTGGTTCTGAAGAACTCAGAGCCACCAGAACCTGAAGACCCGTCACCATGGTTACAGCATGCTGATTGGCCAGGACGGAGGATCGGACCTCATCTGCATGTGGACACAGCTGGAAGCGGGTTTGTAGTTGGCTGGGATCTGATCATGAACATCAGCGGTACTGACGTGAGACCAGCACAGACCAGGTCCTGGTGTCTTTAACAGTCCAGCTCTAAGCGAGATCAGACTCTACAAGTGTTTTTGTAGCAGCAGGCGTGGGACCGGACTCAGCCGTCACCTCAGAACAAACAACTGGTCCAACAGCTGTGTGGTTTCCTGGGTTACTGTGGTGTGACATCATCAAACTGGGTGGAGCTGAAGGGAACTTTTTAAAAAGGACAGCCGTCTTCAGTGAACACAGGAAGTAACTCAACAAATGAAAATTTAAAAATGAGCAGATTAAAGTTTCCTCTTTTCTTTTTCTCACTGAACTGAAACCCTGACCTCAAAGCCGAGCGACGTCCAGAACCATGATGTCTGTGTTTCATTACACCCGAACCCATTCCTAACTAACCCGTTTTACATCAACAGCAACAAGACTGAGGTTTTGGTTCTGGTCTGTGAGGTCCTGGACTGTCATGTTCTGGGTTTGGTCTCTGTAGTCCTAGTCTGGTCTGTGAGGTCGTGGTCTTGGTGTTTGAGGATCTGCATGAGTCTTGGCGGGTCTTACGTGAGCACACCAGCAGAAGTTGGGCATCTCCTGCAGGGCTCGGTCTCTGAGCTTCCTCTGGAAGAGTTCGTGGATCTCAGGAGGCAGAAAGTGACGGATCTGAAAGAAAACAATGAAAACCAGGATTAAGCTCCGAACCAACAGAACCAGTAGGGGACAAGGTCAGAACCTCAGGGAACAGGACAAGAACCAAGAGTACCAGCAGGGGCACGGTCAGTATCAAGAGAACCGGGTGGGTGTCACACCTGTGTATCCAACAGGTTGAAGTAGTCCATGGACTCCTCCAGCCCTCCCGGACCTCGGACCTCCGGTCGGCCACACTGAGGACACACCAGCTGATCCACACTGCGCTCTTTAATGGCCGCCGAGAAAAACAACTTGAAACACGACTGACACAGGAAGCAGGAGCAGTGAGTCATTGTGATAATCTGCAGGAATACAGGCGCAGAAGAAGAGTGAACGGTAAATACAGACACAGAAGAAGAGTGAACGGTAAATACAGACACAGAAGAAGAATGAACGGTAAATACAGACACAGAAGAAGAGTGAACGGTAAATACAGAGACAGAAGAAGAATGAACGGTAAATACAGAGACAGAAGAAGAATGAACGGTAAATACAGACACAGAAGAAGAATGAACGGTAAATACAGACACAGAAGAAGAATGAACGGTAAATACAGACACAGAAGAAGAGTGAACGGTAAATACAAACACAGAAGAAGAATGAACGGTAAATACAGAGACAGAAGAAGAATGAACGGTAAATACAGAGAGAGAAGAAGAGTGAACGGTAAATACAGAGAGAGAAGAAGAATGAACGGTAAATACAGAGAGAGAAGAAGAGTGAACTGTAAATACAGAGAGAGAAGAAGAATGAACGGTAAATACAGAGAGAGAAGAAGAGTGAACGGTAAATACAGACAGAAGAAGAATGAACGGTAAATACAGACACAGAAGAAGAATGAACGGTAAATACAGACACAGAAGAAGAGTGAACGGTAAATACAGACACAGAAGAAGAATGAACGGTAAATACAGAGAGAGAAGAAGAGTGAACGGTAAATACAGACACAGAAGAAGAATGAACGGTAAATACAGAGAGAGAAGAAGAGTGAACGGTAAATACAGACACAGAAGAAGAATGAACTGTAAATACAGACACAGAAGAAGAATGAACGGTAAATACAGACACAGAAGAAGAGTGAACGGTAAATACAGACACAGAAGAAGAATGAACGGTAAATACAGAGACAGAAGAAGAATGAACGGTAAATACAGACACAGAAGAAGAATGAACGGTAAATACAGACACAGAAGAAGAATGAACGGTAAATACAGACAGAAGAAGAATGAACGGTAAATACAGACACAGAAGAAGAATGAACTGTAAATACAGACACAGAAGAAGAATGAACGGTAAATACAGAGAGAGAAGAAGAATGAACTGTAAATACAGAGAGAGAAGAAGAATGAACTGTAAATACAGACACAGAAGAAGAATGAACGGTAAATACAGAGAGAGAAGAAGAATGAACTGTAAATACAGAGAGAGAAGAAGAATGAACTGTAAATACAGACACAGAAGAAGAATGAACGGTAAATACAGAGAGAGAAGAAGAGTGAACGGTAAATACAGAGAGAGAAGAAGAATGAACGGTAAATACAGAGAGAGGAGAAGAATGAACGTAAATACAGACACAGAAGAAGAATGAACGGTAAATACAGACACAGAATAAGAATGAACTGTAAATACAGAGAGAGGAGAAGAAGAATGAACGGTAAATACAGACACAGAAGAAGAATGAACTGTAAATACAGAGAGAGGAGAAGAAGAATGAACGGTAAATACAGAGAGAGAAGAAGAGTGAACGGTAAATACAGACACAGAAGAAGAATGAACGGTAAATACAGACACAGAATAAGAATGAACTGTAAATACAGAGAGAGGAGAAGAAGAATGAACGGTAAATACAGACACAGAAGAAGAATGAACTGTAAATACAGAGAGAGGAGAAGAAGAATGAACGGTAAATACAGAGAGAGAAGAAGAATGAACGGTAAATACAGACACAGAAGAAGAATGAACTGTAAATACAGAGAGAGGAGAAGAAGAATGAACGGTAAATACAGAGAGAGAAGAAGAATGAACGGTAAATACAGAGAGAGAAGAAGAATGAACGGTAAATACAGACACAGAAGAAGAATGAACGGTAAATACAGACACAGAAGAAGAGTGAACTGTAAATACAGACACAGAAGAAGAGTGAACGGTAAATACAGAGAGAGAAGAAGAATGAACTGTAAATACAGAGAGAGAAGAAGAATGAACGGTAAATACAGACACAGAAGAAGAGTGAACGGTAAATACAGAGAGAGAAGAAGAATGAACGGTAAATACAGACACAGAAGAAGAATGAACGGTAAATACAGAGAGAGAAGAAGAATGAACTGTAAATACAGAGAGAGAAGAAGAATGAACTGTAAATACAGAGAGAGAAGAAGAATGAACTGTAAATACAGAGAGAGAAGAAGAATGAACGGTAAATACAGAGAGAGAAGAAGAATGAACGGTAAATACAGAGAGAGAAGAAGAATGAACGGTAAATACAGAGAGAGAAGAAGAATGAACTGTAAATACAGACACAGAAGAAGAATGAACGGTAAATACAGAGAGAGAAGAAGAGTGAACGGTAAATACAGAGAGAGAAGAAGAATGAACTGTAAATACAGAGAGAGAAGAAGAATGAACTGTAAATACAGACACAGAAGAAGAATGAACGGTAAATACAGAGAGAGAAGAAGAGTGAACTGTAAATACAGAGAGAGAAGAAGAATGAACTGTAAATACAGACACAGAAGAAGAATGAACGGTAAATACAGACACAGAAGAAGAATGAACGGTAAATACAGACAGAAGAAGAATGAACGGTAAATACAGAGAGAGAAGAAGAATGAACGGTAAATACAGAGAGAGAAGAAGAATGAACGGTAAATACAGAGAGAGAAGAAGAATGAACTGTAAATACAGACACAGAAGAAGAATGAACTGTAAATACAGAGAGAGGAGAAGAAGAATGAACTGTAAATACAGAGAGAGAAGAAGAGTGAACGGTAAATACAGACACAGAAGAAGAATGAACGGTAAATACAGACACAGAAGAAGAATGAACGGTAAATACAGACAGAAGAAGAATGAACGGTAAATACAGAGAGAGAAGAAGAATGAACGGTAAATACAGACACAGAATAAGAATGAACTGTAAATACAGAGAGAGGAAAAGAAGAATGAACGGTAAATACAGACACAGAAGAAGAATGAACTGTAAATACAGAGAGAGGAGAAGAAGAATGAACGGTAAATACAGAGAGAGAAGAAGAGTGAACGGTAAATACAGAGAGAGAAGAAGAATGAACGGTAAATACAGACACAGAAGAAGAATGAACGGTAAATACAGACACAGAAGAAGAGTGAACTGTAAATACAGACACAGAAGAAGAGTGAACGGTAAATACAGAGAGAGAAGAAGAATGAACGGTAAATACAGAGAGAGGAGAAGAAGAATGAACGGTAAATACAGAGAGAGAAGAAGAAGAATGAACTGTAAATACAGAGAGAAGAAGAATGAACTGTAAATACAGAGAGAAGAAGAGTGAACGGTAAATACAGACACAGAAGAAGAGTGAACTGTAAATACAGAGAGAGAAGAAGAATGAACGGTAAATACAGACACAGAAGAAGAATGAACGGTAAATACAGAGAGAGGAGAAGAAGAATGAACTGTAAATACAGAGAGAAGAAGAATGAACTGTAAATACAGAGAGAAGAAGAGTGAACGGTAAATACAGACACAGAAGAAGAGTGAACTGTAAATACAGAGAGAGAAGAAGAATGAACGGTAAATACAGACACAGAAGAAGAATGAACGGTAAATACAGAGAGAGAAGAAGAATGAACGGTAAATACAGAGAGAGGAGAAGAAGAATGAACTGTAAATACAGAGAGAAGAAGAATGAACTGTAAATACAGAGAGAAGAAGAGTGAACGGTAAATACAGAGAGAGAAGAAGAATGAACGGTAAATACAGAGAGAGGAGAAGAAGAATGAACTGTAAATACAGAGAGAGAAGAAGAGTGAACGGTAAATACAGAGAGAGAAGAAGAATGAATGGTAAATACAGAGAGAGAAGAAGAATGAACTGTAAATACAGAGAGAGAAGAAGAGTGAACGGTAAATACAGACACAGAAGACGACAGTGACCTCCGTGGTTTCCCAGGTCTGTCTCAGGTGAGCATCTCACCTTGCTGAACGACACCTGCTCCTGACAGATGGGGCAGCTATGACTCAGGAACCTTAGGGCTGATTGGAAGTCTCTGTTGAGCTGGACCGCCTCCATGACATCAGCAGGGATGAAGCTCCGCCCCTCCATCGCCATTAGAGATAAAAACACCGTCGCCTGGTCTGGAGGGAGCCGGGCCGACATCTGAGGGACAAACACAAAGGCTGAGACGACCTGACAGGGACTGAGACCACCTGAGACCTGCAGAGACCAGGACCTCTCCTCACCTGGACAAGGTCTGCTGATGGTCTGGATGGGGGTCTGAGAGGATGGAGGTCCTGACTGAGTCCAGGTGCTGGTCCAGAATCGGCAGTGTGTCCGTCGCTGGCTGCTTCTGATTGCATGATTCGAACAAGTGACTCAGCTTGGTCTCTGCTGAACTCTCCATCCAGCCTCAGAGCTCCCATTTGCCTGCTGAGAGGGTCTTCAAGGGGGGCTCCTGCAGGAACAGGACCAAGACAAAGATCAAAACTAGGACATGGACCGAGATCAGGATCAGAATCAGGACCTGGGACAGAACCAGGCCAAGAGCTAAGATCAGGATCAGAACCAGGACACTGACCAAGATCAAGATCTGGACTCGGATCAGGATTAAGATCAGGATCTAACTCCAGGACACTGACCAAGATTAGGATCAGAATCAGGACCAGGACATGGACCACAATCAGGGCCAGGAAGAATTACAATGACTTCTTTAGTCCATGACCACAGAGACAGGACAGAACCACACTCTGCACTACAATATTATTAAATTAACAGGAATAAATACCGGTTAAATAGGAGCTTTAAAAAAAACAAGTGAGCTCTCCTGACAGTCACAGCTTGAGACCACGTCCTCACACGTTACCTGCTCTGACTCACCTGAAGGGGTGGAGCTAACGAAGGGGTTGTTGTTGTCGGAGGGTAATCGAGGAGGAGCGCTGAAGTCGATGCCCACCAGCTCCTCTATGTATGAACGCCCCGCCCTCATGTCCCCGCACAGCTCCAATTGGCTGGCTGTAAAACAGGGGGAGGAGCTTAGTCAGGTCAAACATGCTACAGGTAGCATGCTAACAAGCTAACCCACAGTCTGCGTTCTAAATGTCTGTGTTTTCCTCAGAGTCTGGACTGCTGCGTGAAGTATCCAGAGTCACACAGACCGAATCTGAGCGTCTCCATATCACAGTAACTCTGTACACCTCCAGAATGTCACCACTTAAGTGTCATAAAATTAACCTGCATTAAAAGGAAATAACATCATATAGTCTAAGTTAGGTTTAAAAGCTTATAAGGAGTTTCCAGAGGTGCTGAGTGGCAGCTGGACCCTCCTAATTTAAATAGCTTCAACTTGTTTTTTTCATTAAATGAGAAGCAGGCATCACAACGCCCATGTCTTGAAACCCTTTCATGTCAAAGTTAAAACAGACTTCTACAAAGTGTTGCTGTTCAACGTAAAATAAATAATTTCATAAGTCTTCACCCCCTTTAAAGAGACTCTAATGTAACTCAGTGCAGCCAGTTGGTTCTAGAAGTCACCAGTCAGTAAATGGATCATCTGAGGTCAGTAAATGGAGGATAAAGACTCCTGGATCTGGAAGGTCCCCTGGACTCCTGGATAGAACTACACCATGAAGACTAAAGAACCTCCAAGAACCTCTGAGAGAAGGTTGTTGAACAGCATCAGTCAGGAGATGAAACCAGAACATTTAAGGTCCTGAAGATCTCTAGGAGTCCAGTTAGACCATCATTAAGACCTGGAAGGACCTGGTCCATGAGGACACCTGACTAGAGCAGGACGTCCTCAAAGACTGAGAGACCGAGCAGGAAGGAGACTAGAGAGGGAGGACACCAAGACTCCTATGACTCCTCTGAAGGAGTTAGAAGAAGGAGACTAGTGAGGGAGGACACCAAGACTCCTATGACTCCTCTGAAGGAGTTAGAAGAAGGAGACTAGTGAGGGAGGACACCAAGACTCCTATGACTCCTCTGAAGGAGCTAGAAGAAGGAGAATAGTGACGGAGGACACCAAGACTCCTATGACTCCTCTGAAGGAGTTACTAGAAGGAGACTAGTGAGGGAGGACACCAAGACTCCTATGACTCCTCTGAAGGAGTTACTAGAAGGAGACTAGTGAGGGAGGACACCAAGACTCCTATGACTCCTCTGAAGGAGTTACAAGAAGGAGACTAGTGACGGAGGCCACCAAGACTCCTATGACTCCTCTGAAGGAGTTACTAGAAGTAGACTAGTGAGGGAGGATACCAAGACTCCTATGACTCCTCTGAAGGAGTTAGAAGAAGGAGACTAGTGAGGGAGGACACCAAGACTCCTATGACTCCTTTGAAGGAGTTACTAGGAGGAGACTAGTGAGGGAGGCCACCAAGACTCCTATGACTCCTCTGAAGGAGTTAGAAGAAGACTAGTGAGGGAGGCCACCAAGACTCCTATGACTCCTCTGAAGGAGTTAGAAGAAGGAGACTAGTGAGGGAGGCCACCAAGACTCCTATGACTCCTCTGAAGGAGTTACTAGAAGGAGACTAGTGAGGGAGGCTTCCAAGACTCCTATGACTCCTCTGAAGGAGTTAGAAGAAGGAGACTAGTGAGGGAGGACACCAAGACTCCTATGACTCCTCTGAAGGAGTTACTAGAAGGAGACTAGTGAGGGAGGAGACCAAGACTCCTATGACTCCTTTGAAGGAGTTAGCAGAAGGAGACTAGTGAGGGAGGACACCAAGACTCCTATGACTCCTCTGAAGGAGTTACAAGAAGGAGACTAGTGAGGGAGGCCACCAAGACTCCTATGACTCCTCTGAAGGAGTTAGAAGAAGGAGACTAGTGAGGGAGGCCACCAAGACTCCTATGACTCCTCTGAAGGAGTTAGAAGAAGGAGACTAGTGAGGGAGGCCACCAAGACTCCTATGACTCCTCTGAAGGAGTTACTAGAAGGAGACTAGTGAGGGAGGACACCAAGACTCCTATGACTCCTTTGAAGGAGTTAGAAGAAGGAGACTAGTGAGGGAGGCCACCAAGACTCCTATGACTCCTTTGAAGGAGTTACTAGAAGGAGACTAGTGAGGGAGGCCACCAAGACTCCTATGACTCCTCTGAAGGAGTTACTAGAAGGAGACTAGTGAGGGAGGCCACCAAGACTCCTATGACTCCTCTGATGGAGTTAGAAGAAGGAGACTAGTGAGGGAGGCCACCAAGACTCCTATGACTCCTCTGAAGGAGTTAGAAGAAGGAGACTAGTGACGGAGGACACCAAGACTCCTATGACTCCTCTGAAGGAGTTACTAGAAGGAGACTAGTGAGGGAAGACACCAAGACTCCTATGACTCCTCTGAAGGAGTTACAAGAAGGAGACTAGTGACGGAGGCCACCAAGACTCCTATGACTCCTCTGAAGGAGTTACTAGAAGGAGACTAGTGAGGGAGGCCTCCAAGACTCCTATGACTCCTCTGAAGGAGTTAGAAGAAGGAGACTAGTGAGGGAGGCCACCAAGACTCCTATGACTCCTCTGAAGGAGTTAGAAGAAGGAGACTAGTGAAGGAGGACACCAAGACTCCTATGACTCCTTTGAAGGAGTTAGCAGAAGGAGACTAGTGAGGGAGGCCACCAAGACTCCTATGACTCCTCTGAAGGAGTTAGAAGAAGGAGACTAGTGAGGGAGGACACCAAGACTCCTATGACTCCTCTAAAGGAGTTAGAAGAAGGAGACTAGTGAGGGAGGCCACCAAGACTCCTATGACTCCTCTGAAGGAGTTAGAAGAAGGAGACTAGTGAGGGAGGCCACCAAGACTCCTATGACTCCTTTGAAGGAGTTAGCAGAAGGAGACTAGTGAGGGAGGCCACCAAGACTCCTATGACTCCTTTGAAGGAGTTACTAGAAGTAGACTAGTGAGGGAGGCCACCAAGACTCCTATGACTCCTTTGAAGGAGTTACTAGAAGGAGACTAGTGAGGGAGGCCACCAAGACTCCTATGACTCCTCTGAAGGAGTTAGAAGAAGGAGACTAGTGAGGGAGGACACCAAGACTCCTATGACTCCTCTGAAGGAGTTAAAGGAAGGAGACTAGTGAGGGAGGACACCAAGACTCCTATGACTCCTCTGAAGGAGTTACTAGAAGGAGACTAGTGAGGGAGGCCACCAAGACTCCTATGACTCCTCTGAAGGAGTTAGAAGAAGGAGACTAGTGAGGGAGGACACCAAGACTCCTATGACTCCTCTGAAGGAGTTACTAGAAGGAGACTAGTGAGGGAGGAAACCAAGACTCCTATGACTCCTCTGAAGGAGTTAGAAGAAGGAGACTAGTGAGGGAGGACACCAAGACTCCTATGACTCCTCTGAAGGAGTTAGAAGAAGGAGACTAGTGAGGGAGGACACCAAGACTCCTATGACTCCTCTGAAGGAGTTAGAAGAAGGAGACTAGTGAGGGAGGACACCAAGACTCCTATGACTCCTCTGAAGGAGTTATAAGAAGGAGACTAGTGAGGGAGGCCACCAAGACTCCTATGACTCCTCTGAAGGAGTTAGAAGAAGGAGACTAGTGAGGGAGGACACCATGACTCCTATGACTCCTCTGAAGGAGTTAGAAGAAGGAGACTAGTGAGGGAGGACACCAAGACTCCTATGACTCCTCTGAAGGAGTTAGAAGAAGGAGACTAGTGAGGAGGACACCAAGACTCTATGACTCCTCTGAAGGAGTTAGAAGGAGGAGACTAGTGAGGAGGACACCAAGACTCCTATGACTCCTCTGAAGGAGTTAGAAGAAGGAGACTAGTGAGGGAGGCCACCAAGACTCCTATGACTCCTCTGAAGGAGTTAGAAGAAGGAGACTAGTGAGGGAGGCCACCAAGACTCCTATGACTCCTCTGAAGGAGTTAGAAGAAGGAGACTAGTGAGGGAGGACACCAAGACTCCTATGACTCCCTCTGAAGGAGTTAGAAGAAGGAGACTAGTGAGGGAGGCCACCAAGACTCCTATGACTCCTCTGAAGGAGTTAGAAGAAGGAGACTAGTGAGGGAGGCCACCAAGACTCCTATGACTCCTCTGAAGGAGTTAGAAGAAGGAGACTAGTGAGGGAGGCCACCAAGACTCCTATGACTCCTCTGAAGGAGTTAGAAGAAGGAGACTAGTGAGGGAGGACACCAAGACTCCTATGACTCCTCTGAAGGAGTTAGAAGAAGGAGACTAGTGAGGGAGGCCACCAAGACTCTATGACTCCTCTGAAGGAGTTAAAAGAAGGAGACTAGTGAGGGAGGACACCAAGACTCCTATGACTCCTCTGAAGGAGTTAGAAGAAGGAGACTAGTGAGGGAGGACACCAAGACTCCTATGACTCCTCTGAAGGAGTTACAAGAAGGAGACTAGTGAGGGAGGACACCAAGACTCCTATGACTCATCTGAAGGAGTTACAAGAAGGAGACTAGTGAGGGAGGCCACCAAGACTCCTATGACTCCTCTGAAGGAGTTACTAGAAGGAGACTAGTGAGGGAGGACACCAAGACTCCTATGACTCCTCTGAAGGAGTTACTAGAAGGAGACTAGTGAGGGAGGACACCAAGACTACTATGACTCCTCTGAAGGAGTTAGAAGAAGAAGACTAGTGAGGGAGGACACCAAGACTCCTATGACTCCTCTGAAGGAGTTCGAAGGAGACTAGTGAGGGAGGACACCAAGACTCCTATGACTCCTCTGAAGGAGTTACTAGAAGGAGACTAGTGAGGGAGGACACCAAGACTCCTATGACTCCTCTGAAGGAGTTAGAAGAAGGAGACTAGTGAGGGAGGACACCAAGACTCCTATGACTCCTCTGAAGGAGTTAGAAGAAGGAGACTAGTGAGGGAGGCCACCAAGACTCCTATGACTCCTCTGAAGGAGTTAGAAGAAGGAGACTAGTGAGGGAGGACACCAAGACTCCTATGACTCCTCTGAAGGAGTTACTAGAAGGAGACTAGTGAGGGAGGACACCAAGACTCCTATGACTCCTCTGAAGGAGTTAGAAGAAGGAGACTAGTGAGGGAGGACACCAAGACTCCTATGACTCCTCTGAAGGAGTTAGAAGAAGGAGACTAGTGAGGGAGGCCACCAAGACTCCTATGACTCCTCTGAAGGAGTTAGAAGAAGGAGACTAGTGAGGGAGGACACCAAGACTCCTATGACTCCTCTGAAGGAGTTACTAGAAGGAGACTAGTGAGGGAGGACACCAAGACTCCTATGACTCCTCTGAAGGAGTTAGAAGAAGGAGACTAGTGAGGGAGGACACCAAGACTCCTATGACTCCTCTGAAGGAGTTAGAAGAAGGAGACTAGTGAGGGAGGACACCAAGACTCCTATGACTCCTCTGAAGGAGTTCCAGTTCATCAACAACTGTTGTCTGTTCTTCTCCAGTCAAAGCTTCATGGAGACAAAGAGAAAGACTCTGTCGGAAAAAGCTCAGATTAAATCTGGACTCGAGTCACCAGAAGCCATGAGGAGACTTTGAAGTCACCTAAAGAAGGTTCTTTGGTCTGAGGAGACCAGTAGGAGGTTTTTGACCATCATCACAAACACACCATCCCCACTGTGAAGCACGGTGGTGGCAGCATTATGAACAGTTTATAGCAGCATGAGGTCAGATGTCAGCGTCCAGATGTTCAGACTGATGGAGACCAACCCAGGACCAGAGGTGGACCTGCAGACAGAGGATCATCTACTGAAGACTGGAGGAGGAGGAGGACTCTGATGAAGTCATTTTTTCTGTATCAAAACTAACAGGACAATAGAAGCAGTCGGCTTCAGGCTGCTTGTACTTTACTGACCAGGTGATAAGGTAACGCTGACTGTGACTTTAATCACATGACCTGAGGCTGAGCTGCTTCTTTCAACCAGGGAACAAGTCGACTGATCAGCCGCTGATCCAGAACATCCACACTGACTGGGTTCAGTAACTGAAGGTCATTACCACTGACCCTCTGAATCAGATGTAGAGCGTCTGGTGTCTCTGGTGGTCGACATGTGGATTGGGGACAGTGACACGACATGACCTTTACCTGTATGTCCAGACAGGTGAGACGAGGAAGAAGAGACACTGTGTTGGGATGAGGAGGATGAGAGGAAACTGCAGGACGACAAAACAGAACTCCATCAGGTCCATCTGACTTTCTGTCTGTTTATAACAGGACAGTCCAACAGGAGCCCACCTGTCAGCTGACTGTAATACTTGGACACCTGCAGGGGGCGGGGCTTGAACAGCTTGCCTGGCGAAGAGGGGCGTGTCCTTCTGGAAGGCCCGCCTTATCTCCAACACGAGCCGTGACAGGTTGGACACGCCCTGACGGGAGGACATGAACAACCTTAACCTTTATTAACTCCTTGAGCAGGTGAACGTGTCTGATGGTTGGAGGACTAACTACCAGGTCACCAGGCTAACTAACCCAGCCTGACTGAGCGTGCTCAGTGCGCCTTACTTGAGACCAGTTGTTGAGCGTATCCACGCTGATGTTTCCGGAGGCGTCCACGCAGGGACAGGACGGATTGATCACCATGGTGACGGACGGACAGACGTAGCAGCGAGGACGGGACAGCGGGTGGGTCTCATGGAGCCAGATGCACACTGGGATATTATACTGAGCCCCTGTGGACAGTCAACAGAACCGGACCAGGAACCATAACATAAATCAGTTTTGCACAGGGGAAAGAGATTACTGCTTTAACAACACCACAGTATCATTTACAACAACACAACTGAAACTAAAGAGGAACAGCTGTCAGATAATATTTCATATTTAACATCATTTAATTCAAGGCTGCACAGAGAAAGAAGCTCCTCTGGACCCAAATCCAACCACGTGGCCTTTAAGAGACTTGAGTTAAAGCAGATGGTCTTCAGGGTTCTGGTGTGGCATCAGTTCAGCATCAACTATGGATTTATTCAGGTAACAAACCACATCAGACCAGGTAACACTTCCTTTTTTTCAAAATATCGATTAATGATCAATCAATAACATCCCTAAACCAGACTGATGCACATCAGACCAGATCCGGTCAACACTGACAGCAAACAGTAATCAGAACCAACATGGCGGACAGTCTGACCTTCGTAAGAAACAGGAAGTGTTCCAGCGAGATAAACCAGCTTCTTCTGCTCTCTGTTCGGAAAACCTGAGAAACACAGCAGCTGATCAAAGCTAGTCGATAACCATCACTGATCACTTATCAGTATCCATCAATACTGATCCCTACTCAATAATAATCAATACTAGTGGCTGATCAATAGTGATCACTGATCAATACAGATCGTGGGAGAATCAATTATTGAATATATGTCTGATATATACTCCCAAACAGCATGAGAAGAACAGGAGGAGAACATGAGAAGAACATGAGAACATGACATCATGAGGAGAACATGACATCATGAGGAGAACATGAGGAGAACATCAGGAGAACATGAGGAGAACATCAGGAGAACATGAGAAGAACATGAGAACATGACATCATGAGGAGAACATGAGGAGAACATGAGGAGAACATGAGGAGAACATGAGGAGAACATGAGAAGAACATGAGAACATGACATCATGAGGAGAACATGAGGAGAACATGAGGAGAACATGAGGAGAACATGAGAAGAACATGAGAACATGACATCATGACGAGAACATGAGGAGACCATGACATCATGAGGAGAACATGAGGAGACCATGACATCATGAGGAGAACATGAGGAGACCATGACATCATGAGGAGAACATGAGGAGAACATGACATCATGAGGAGAACATGAGGAGAACATGACATCATGAGGAGAACATGAGAACTTGACATCATGAGGAGAACATGAGGAGAAAATGACATCATGAGGAGAACATGAGGAGAACATGAGAACACGACATCCTGAGGAGAACATGAGGAGAACACGAGAAGAACATCAGGAAAACATGAGGAGAACATCAGGAGAACATCAACAGAACATGAGAAGAACATGAGAACATGACAACATGAGGAGAACACGAGAACATGACATCATGAGGAGAACATGAGAACATGACATCATGAGGAGAACATGAGGAGAACATGACATCATGGGAACATGAAGACACCATGAGGAGAATATGACATCATGAGGAGATCATGAGGAGAATGTCTGACAGTTTGGACTCACAGTAAAAGTCGACGTAGAGCCGAAGGTCGGAGAACCGAGCCCGAACCCCCTGCAGGTCTGAGAGAGTCTCTGCTGGGAAACTGTACCGACACTGAGGGAGGAGACACGTAGACAGCCCGGTTGTTATTAGCTTATGGCTAACACAGCTAACTCTTCATATTAGTTCTGAATGAAACTTCCGCGTTAGCACGGCTGCTAGCCGGTTAGCAGTGAGAACTTGTCTTCTGAACAATAAAGTTCGAGTGCGCGCATATATGGAGGAATAACGTTGATCTCACCTCCGTCAGAGTCCGCAGCTCCGTCCCCGGGCTGACGCGCGGCATCTCACCGACAAACTCACCTCAGACAGGGTCACTGTCTCCCCGCTGCCCGGTGACACTCCGCCGGCTAACGGCTAACGGCTAACAGCTAACGTCTTCTTCGTGTTCGGCGGGGGGCACACAGTGAATCCTTACCGCCACCGACTGGTTGGAAGGTGGATCACAACTTGTAGTTTACAACTGTAATTTACATCCAAGCAGCCAGACTGAGGTCTGAGCTGATGAGGCAGAATATCACGATTATCCCGATTCAGCTGCTCTGGCTGTTAGTGACGATGCATATAAAGATATAAATAAAGATGAAAAATAAGATGAGAAACACCCGCGGAAAACTGATCATAACAATAACAATATTAATACAACAACAACAATAACAACAACATTAATAACTGAACTGAGCTTTAACAAATATACTGAAATAGTTTGATTTGAACGTGAACATGTTTAATGAATCAGACACTTCAAAGAAAAAATTTAATTATCATCTATACATATTATCTGTAAAGTATCAGGGGGCGGAGCCTATCCAAGCTGACTGAGGTGAGGGTTCACCTGGACAGGTAAAGTCCATCAGACAACCAATCACACTCAGATTTAGAATCACCAGTTAACCTCAGAATGTCTCGATCTGTAGGTGGAAGCTGGAGAACCTGGCGACAACCCAGCAGGGACAACATGAGAACTAGAACAGGATTAGAACCAGGACCAGAACCAGAACCTTCTACCTGTGAGGCCACAGCGATAACCACTGGACCACTGTGCCGCCCCGAACGTTTATTATTAGAAGATAAAATGTGTTATTTGATCAATTTTAATAACTTTCATTGTAAAAGGAACGGCAGTGAGTAGGTGAGGTCAGGTGACCTGACACCATGTGACTTCCTGTGGTCAATGACAGGTGAGCCAGAAGTGCCTGAGATACTTTATTGATCTTTGATTATGGATCATCAACAGAAACAGCAGCTGATCAGGTGACATATACAACTAAAACTCCCATCAGCCCCTGCACAGCAAGTCTCTGTGGGTGGGCGTGGCTTCTTCAGACGGGCGTAGCCCTCCACTCTTTGCCCTCTGTTAGCGCTCTTGGCTGGTGGATGAACACACTGTAGCGAACACCCTGATTGGCCGCCGCCCTGACAAAGCGGCTGTTGGCCGTCATAGTAACGGCTCTCAGGGAGTCTCCAGTGCCGAAGATCATGAGTGAGCGTTTGTTGACTTTGGCGCTGGGCGTGAGGCGCAGCGTGCGTTCCGACGGCCGATCGTCCACCACGTGGAGGCGGGCGAGCAGCTTCTGAGCACGCTCCTTCTCGCCCGGCCCACCCAGCGTGTCCAGGATGACCTGGAAGTCGTGGACAGCGGCACGGCAGACGAACAGCTCCTTTCCCGCCATGAAGGCGTCGAGCTGCGGCAGCACCTGCTGCTGGCGCTCCTGCGCAGCCTGCTCGGTCAGCACTGGCTCCCTGAAGGCGAAGTGGCAGCGGCCGTGACTCAGTGATGACACGTACGTAATGAGGGTGGTGATGTCAAGGTTCGCCCGCCGACACTCCTCCACCTGCATGTTTGACGGGAAAGCCAGGCTGGCCACCACTGTGCCGCGGTCCACCTGCGTCAGCCCCACCGCTGCCTCTTCATCATCACTGTCCTCAGCTGGTAAGTCCTCCTCCTCCTCTTCTTCTTCCTCTTCTTCTTCCTCCTCGCCGTCCTCCTCTGTCACCACGGTGCTGACGGCCACAATGTCCCCGCGGACAGACACGCCCATGTCACGGAGGCGGTCGGCCATGGGGCAGGAGACGCCATTATAGAAGGCGAAGACAACATGTGGGTGGCGGTAGTGGACGGGCTGCTGGCGGCTGGCCTGCAGGAAGAGCTCCGCCTGCCGGATGATGCTCTTGTCGCCATACTGGCCCCGCCCCTGCCAGATGTTGTGCAGTGCCTCTGCCTTCCTGCCCACCGCCTTCACCCAGGTGTGCCCGCCATTCGCCACCACGTCAACCACCAGCGTGCGGCGCCGGCCGGAGGAGTCCTGGTAGGTGAAGACGTGCAGCAGCGCCACCACATCCTCGAGGCTGTGGGCGGAGTCCACAATGGCGGTCAGGTGTGTCAGGTTGGTGCTGTGCAGGTGAGACTCTTTGACCTGCAGCTCACCCGACTCCACCCGCCTCAGGAAGCGCAGCTCAGCACGCAGCTTACCGCACAGCTTCAGGTGACCCTCCACACCTGGACACAGCTGCTCTGCCCGCTGCAACAGCACCTGGGCGGAGCTTATCCTCTGCTGCAGCGTCTCCTGCAGGGACATGTCTCTGAGGACGACCTGAAAACAGAGAGAAAGAGACACCTGAGGACACCTGAGGACATAGAGAGATAGAGACACCTGAGGACACCTGAGGACACCTGAGGACGGAGAAAGAGAGAGACACCTGAGGACACCTGAGGACAGATGTTTTGCTCTCTGTTGGACAATATCAGAACTTAAATGTAGAAAAATGCTGAAATCACTTTAACTCTGAACACGTGTTGATCTAACAGGTGGTTCAGACTGAAACGTTCTGACAGACAGAACCGGGCTTCAGGTTCAGACGGAGAGCAGAACCCAAAGAACCTCCGACTGATTGATCTATTTTACTGATCTGTATATTAATGTGTTCTGTTGATCCGTTTATTGGTGTTTTATTAATCTATTAGATGAGGATCTCAGACATCGTTGTCTCAAACTGTGATCTGTGTCGTCACTCAGGTGTCTCCAGGTGTTGTCCGGTGACTCACTACCTGCTTCTTGTCTGTGACTTGTCATCTCTTAAATGTGTTTTCTGTCTGGTGTGAGTGAAACTGGCTGTGAACAGTAAACCTGTTCCCATTCACCTGGAACGTTAGCCTGTTAGCTCATTAGCCTGTTAGCTCTGACGCTGCCTGATGCCAGCTGATAGTTTAGCTTAGCTCAGCTTAGCTTAGCTTACCGACCTGAACTTGGTCGGGTTTTGTTTTTGTCCATTTGGAAGAGTTAAAAACAAACGGTGGTATTACTTACAGCGGCAGTGACGTGTGGACCGCAGGTGTCTGCTATCTGCGCGGCTGAAGGCGATGCTAATGTTTAGGCTAACTGACAGCTTCTTCTTCTGGGGCTCAGCTGGAACACAATCACGTCACCATGACACGGCTTCGGCTTCTGCTGCTTCTTCTTCGTCTTCTTCTTCTGTGGATTAGCGGCAGACTGGCCGCCGGCCCGCCGCAGTGGCATGCTGCTGCCCTCCACAGGTCATCAGTAGAACTGCAGTTTGGGAAACCGTTGTGGGTTTGCTTCAGGCTGATTATTGATTTCAGTCATTGATTAGTGATCAGTTTGTGCCCTGGAGGAGGCTTCTGTCTGTCTGACAGGTTTTATCAGAGCTTCATTTACAGTTCCATCATCACCATGATGCATCCAGAATCCAGGGGCCGGGAGTGTGCCTATGTTCCCACATCCCTTTGGTCCCACAGCCCTATGTTCCCACAGCCCTATGTTCCCACATCCCTTTGGTCCCACAGCCCTATGTTCCCACAGCCCTATGTTCCCACAGCCCTATGTTCCCACAGCCCTATGTTCCCACATCCCTTTGGTCCCACAGCCCTATGTTCCCACAGTCCTATGTTCCCACATCCCTATGTTCCCACAGTCCTATGTTCCCACATCCCTATGTTCCCACAGTCCTATGTTCCCACATCCCTATGTTCCCACAGTCCTATGTTCCCACATCCCTATGTTCCCACAGTCCTATGTTCCCACATCCCTATGTTCCCACAGCCCTATGTTCCCACATCCCTTTGGTCCCACAGTCCTATGTTCCCACATCCCTTTGGTCCCACAGCCCTATGTTCCCACAGCCCTATGTTCCCACATCCCTTTGGTCCCACAGTCCTATGTTCCCACATCCCTTTGGTCCCACAGCCCTATGTTCCCACAGTCCTATGTTCCCACATCCCTATGTTCCCACAGTCCTATGTTCCCACATCCCTATGTTCCCACAGTCCTATGTTCCCACATCCCTATGTTCCCACAGTCCTATGTTCCCACATCCCTATGTTCCCACAGTCCTATGTTCCCACATCCCTATGTTCCCACAGTCCTATGTTCCCACATCCCTATGTTCCCACAGCCCTATGTTCCCACATATGTTCCCTTTGTTCCCACAGTCCTATGTTCCCACATCCCTTTGGTCCCACAGCCCTATGTTCCCACAGTCCTATGTTCCCACATCCCTATGTTCCCACAGTCCTATGTTCCCACATCCCTATGTTCCCACAGCCCTATGTTCCCACATCCCTTTGGTCCCACAGTCCTATGTTCCCACATCCCTTTGGTCCCACAGCCCTATGTTCCCACAGCCCTATGTTCCCACATCCCTTTGGTCCCACAGTCCTATGTTCCCACATCCCTTTGGTCCCACAGCCCTATGTTCCCACAGTCCTATGTTCCCACATCCCTATGTTCCCACAGTCCTATGTTCCCACATCCCTATGTTCCCACAGTCCTATGTTCCCACATCCCTATGTTCCCACAGTCCTATGTTCCCACATCCCTATGTTCCCACAGTCCTATGTTCCCACATCCCTATGTTCCCACAGCCCTATGTTCCCACATCCCTTTGGTCCCACAGTCCTATGTTCCCACATCCCTTTGGTCCCACAGCCCTATGTTCCCACAGCCCTATGTTCCCACATCCCTTTGGTCCCACAGTCCTATGTTCCCACATCCCTTTGGTCCCACAGCCCTATGTTCCCACATCCCTTTGGTCCCACAGTCCTATGTTCCCACATCCCTTTGGTCCCACATCCCTATGTTCCCACAGTCCTATGTTCCCACATCCCTATGTTCCCACAGTCCTATGTTCCCACATCCCTATGTTCCCACAGTCCTATGTTCCCACATCCCTATGGTCCCACAGCCCTATGGTCCCACAGTCCTATGTTCCCACATCCCTTTGGTCCCACAGCCCTATGTTCCCACAGCCCTATGTTCCCACATCCCTTTGGTCCCACAGTCCTATGTTCCCACATCCCTTTGGTCCCACATCCCTATGTTCCCACAGTCCTATGTTCCCACATCCCTATGTTCCCACAATCCTATGTTCCCACATCCCTTTGGTCCCACAGCCCTTTGGTCCCACAGCCCTATGTTCCCACAGTCCTATGTTCCCACATCCCTATGTTCCCACAGTCCTATGTTCCCACATCCCTATGTTCCCACAATCCTATGTTCCCACATCCCTTTGGTCCCACAGCCCTTTGGTCCCACATCCCTTTGATCCCACAGTCCTATGTTCCCACATCCCTATGTTCCCACAGTCCTATGTTCCCACATCCCTATGTTCCCACAGTCCTATGTTCCCACATCCCTTTGGTCCCACAGCCCTATGTTCCCACAGCCCTATGTTCCCACATCCCTTTGGTCCCACATCCCTTTGGTCCCACAGCCCTTTGGTCCCACAGCCCTATGTTCCCACATCCCTTTGGTCCCACAGTCCTATGTTCCCACATCCCTTTGGTCCCACAGCCCTATGGTCCCACAGCCCTATGTTCCCACATCCCTTTGGTCCCACAGTCCTATGGTCCCACAGTCCTATGTTCCCACATCCCTTTGGTCCCACAGCCCTATGTTCCCACATCCCTTTGGTCCCACAGCCCTTTGGTCCCACAGCCCTATGTTCCCACAGTCCTATGTTCCCACATCCCTATGTTCCCACAGTCCTATGTTCCCACATCCCTATGTTCCCACAGTCCTATGTTCCCACATCCCTTTGGTCCCACAGCCCTATGTTCCCACAGCCCTATGTTCCCACATCCCTTTGGTCCCACATCCCTTTGGTCCCACAGCCCTTTGGTCCCACAGCCCTATGTTCCCACATCCCTTTGGTCCCACAGTCCTATGTTCCCACATCCCTTTGGTCCCACAGCCCTATGGTCCCACAGCCCTATGTTCCCACATCCCTTTGGTCCCACAGTCCTATGGTCCCACAGTCCTATGTTCCCACATCCCTTTGGTCCCACAGCCCTATGGTCCCACAGCCCTATGTTCCCACATCCCTTTGGTCCCACATCCCTTTGGTCCCACAGCCCTTTGGTCCCACAGCCCTATGTTCCCACATCCCTTTGGTCCCACAGTCCTATGTTCCCACATCCCTTTGGTCCCACAGCCCTATGGTCCCACAGCCCTATGTTCCCACATCCCTTTGGTCCCACAGCCCTATGGTCCCACAGCCCTATGTTCCCACATCCCTTTGGTCCCACAGTCCTATGTTCCCACAGTCCTATGTTCCCACATCCCTTTGGTCCCACAGCCCTATGGTCCCACAGCCCTATGTTCCCACATCCCTTTGGTCCCACAGCCCTATGGTCCCACAGCCCTATGTTCCCACATCCCTTTGGTCCCACAGCCCTATGGTCCCACAGCCCTATGTTCCCACATCCCTTTGGTCCCACAGCCCTTTGGTCCCACAGCCCTATGTTCCCACAACCCTGTAAAGTTACAATAAAGTGCTTCCAAAAATCTTGTGGGAGGATGGGGCTTAAATTAAAGGGAAATCTATCTATCTATCTATCTATCTATCTATCTATCTATCTATAGTCTATCTATCTATCTATCTATCTATCTATCTATCTATCTATCTATCTATTTATCTATCTATCTATCTATCTATCTATCTATCTATCTATCTATTTATCTATCTATCTATCTATCTATCTATTTATCTATCTATCTATCTATCTATCTATCTATCTATCTATCTATCTATCTATCTATCTATCTATTTATCTATCTATCTATCTATCTATCTATCTATCTATCTATTTATCTATCTATTTATCTATCTATCTATCTATCTATCTATCTATCTATCTATTTATCTATCTATCTATCTATCTATCTATCTATCTATCTATCTATCTACCTATCTATCTATCTATCTATCTATCTATCTATCTATCTATCTATCTATCTATCTATTTATCTATCTATCTATCTATCTATCTATTTATCTATCTATCTATCTATCTATCTATCTATCTATCTATTTATCTATCTATCTATCTATCTATCTATCTATCTATTTATCTATCTATCTATCTATCTATCTATCTATCTATCTATCTATCTATTTATTTATTTATTTATTTATTTATTAGGATCCCCATTAGCTGCAGCAAAGCTGCCGCTACTCTTCCTGGGGTCCACCAAAAATTTTACATACACAATAAACAGCCGCCGCAGTGTCAGATGCAAAATCTGCATCTGACACTGCATATACATTCCATAGTATATAAGAAAAACAGACAAACACTATGAAAAACATAATATAGCAAATAAGATAAAAACATTAAAAAGCAAAAAACAAAACACAATGTGACTTTCATCTCAGACACCTCCATCCCAATCAGATAATCACTGTACCTGACTAAGTCTACACACATATGAAAAATACATAAAAACATACACATAAAAAGGTACACAAATGGATACCACCCTTCTATGAATATATAGACAAAATTAAACCCAGATTACTCCTCATTTTAATAGATGCAGTTTTACAAGTCTTTTAAAATTGCTTACATTAGAAGTGAGTTTGATGTGATTAGGTAATAAATTCCATCCTATCATACCCCTAAAGATGACAGTGTTTTTAATGGCGTTTGTTCTTGTTGTCGGTAGTGTGAAATTTCCTGCCACAGCGTGTCTGGTCGTGTATCTATGATTTTCAGTACTAAAAGAAAGATTCCTAAACAAAATACAAGGTGACTTTGTGACAATGATATTTCTAGTGAAAGTGATCAATGAATATGAAAGTCTGTCTTTGACCAACAGCCAGTTTAGATTTTTATGCATTGTAATGATATTTGTCCTATAGTTGCACTTAAGTGCTGTACGAGCAGCTCTATTTTGAATAAGCTGTAATTTGTTTATCATTTCACCAGTGACATTTGACCAAACTGCTGAGCAGTAGTCAAGGTATGTTAGTATTAGTGCTTTAATAGCATAATTCATTGTAGTGCAACTTAAAAACCTTGCATGTCTTCTCATAATAGATATACCCCTACCCATTTTTACAATAATATTATTTATATGTTTTTTCCATGATAATTTTGAGTCTACCGTTACACCCAGCAGTTTGGTCTCATGTACTTGATTTATTGTAATATCATTCATTTTAATGTTCAATACAGGATTTTTATTAATCACACAACTGGAGCCAATAATCATACAGTTGGTTTTTACTGTATTTAACACTAGCTTATTTGATATTACCCAGTCAAAAACATTTTGCAGTTCACTATTTAAAACAGTTTCTAATTCATTGCATGTACGTGCTGATGTGTATATGGTAGAATCATCAGCGTACCCCACTACATTAGCCTTATCTACAATATATGGTAAATCATTCGTAAAAATTATGAACAATAATGGACCAAGACAACTCCCTTGTGGCACTCCACATGTTATGCTTCTGGTGTTCGAGAAGCAGCCATTAAAAAACACTGTCTGTGTTCTGTTATAGATTATATCTATCTATAATCTATCTATCTATCTATCTATCTATCTATCTATCTATCTATCTATCTATCTATCTATCTATCTATAATCTATCTATCTATCTATTTATCTATCTATAATCTATCTATCTATCTATCTATCTATCTATAATCTATCTATCTATCTATCTATCTATCTATCTATCTATAATCTATCTATCTATCTATCATCTATCTATCTATTTATCTATCTATCTATCTATCTATCTATCTATAGTCTATCTATCTATCTATCTATCTATCTATAATCTATCTATCTATCTATCTATCTATAATCTATCTATCTATAATCTATCTATCTATCTATCTATCTATCTATCTATCTATAGTCTATCTATCTATCTATCTATCTATCTATCTATCTATAATCTATCTATCTATCTATCTATCTATCTATCTATCTATCTATAGTCTATCTATCTATCTATCTATCTATCTATCTATCTATCTATCTATCATCTATCTATCTATTTATCTATCTATCTATCTATCTATCTATCTATCTATCTATCATCTATCTATCTATTTATCTATCTATCTATCTATCTATCTATCTATAGTCTATCTATCTATCTATCTATCTATAGTCTATCTATCTATCTATCTATAATCTATCTATCTATCTATCTATCTATAATCTATCTATCTATCTATCTATAATCTATCTATCTATAGTCTATCTATCTATCTATCTATCTATCTATCTATCTATAATCTATCTATCTATCTATCTATCTATAATCTATCTATCTATCTATCTATCTATAATCTATCTATCTATCTATCTATCTATCTATCTATCTATCTATCTATATTCTATCTATAATCTATCTATTTATCTATCTATAATCTATCTATCTATCTATCTATCTATAATCTATCTATCTATCTATCTATCTATAATCTATCTATTTATCTATCTATAATCTATCTATCTATAATCTATCTATCTATCTATCTATAATCTATCTATCTATAATCTATCTATTTATTTATCTATAATCTATCTATCTATAATCTATCTATTTATCTATCTATAATCTATCTATCTATAATCTATCTATTTATTTATCTATAATCTATCTATCTATAATCTATCTATCTACCTGCTCTACCTGCTGCAGCTCCTCAACTGGTCGTCATGGTAACCTCCCTCCCTCTCTCCACAATGCGTCCAGTGGAGCGTCTCGGTGAAACCTGAGCAGGTGTGGCGGCTTGTGGTCACCTGAGCCAAGCTGCTGCTGAATGTTTGATGGAGGCTGAGAGATCCTGTGAGCTGCAGGTTGAACACCTGAACAGGTAGACATTTGCTCACTCTGAGAGGACAGCAGGCTGACATACGCTCCAGCACACAGGTAAATGCTCTTTAACTCACCTTTCAGTACTTTACAGGTACGAACGCAGAGC
>CM045454.1:195533-210533 GCA_024666655.1 Dascyllus trimaculatus
AGAAGAAGAATGAACGGTAAATACAGAGAGAGAAGAAGAATGAACGGTAAATACAGAGAGAGGAGAAGAATGAACGGTAAATACAGAGAGAGAAGAAGAATGAACGGTAAATACAGAGAGAGAAGAAGAATGAACTGTAAATACAGAGAGAGAAGAAGAATGAACTGTAAATACAGAGAGAGAAGAAGAATGAACTGTAAATACAGACACAGAAGAAGAATGAACGGTAAATACAAACACAGAAGAAGAATGAACGGTAAATACAGACACAGAAGAAGAGTGAACGGTAAATACAGAGAGAGAAGAAGAATGAACGGTAAATACAGAGAGAGAAGAAGAATGAACTGTAAATACAGAGAGAGAAGAAGAATGAACGGTAAATACAGAGAGAGAAGAAGAATGAACTGTAAATACAGAGAGAGAAGAAGAATGAACTGTAAATACAGAGAGAGAAGAAGAGTGAACGGTAAATACAGAGAGAGAAGAAGAATGAACGGTAAATACAGAGAGAGAAGAAGAATGAACTGTAAATACAGACACAGAAGAAGAATGAACTGTAAATACAGACACAGAAGAAGAGTGAACGGTAAATACAGAGAGAGAAGAAGAATGAACGGTAAATACAAACACAGAAGAAGAATGAACGGTAAATACAGAGACAGAAGAAGAATGAACGGTAAATACAGAGAGAGAAGAAGAATGAACTGTAAATACAAACACAGAAGAAGAATGAACGGTAAATACAGAGAGAGAAGAAGAATGAACGGTAAATACAGAGAGAGAAGAAGAATGAACGGTAAATACAGAGAGAGAAGAAGAATGAACGGTAAATACAGACACAGAAGAAGAATGAACTGTAAATACAGAGACAGAAGAAGAATGAACGGTAAATACAGAGAGAGAAGAAGAATGAACGGTAAATACAGAGAGAGAAGAAGAATGAACGGTAAATACAGAGAGAGAAGAAGAATGAACGGTAAATACAGACACAGAAGAAGAATGAACTGTAAATACAGAGACAGAAGAAGAATGAACGGTAAATACAGAGAGAGAAGAAGAATGAACGGTAAATACAGAGAGAGAAGAAGAATGAACGGTAAATACAGAGAGAGAAGAAGAATGAACTGTAAATACAGACACAGAAGAAGAATGAACGGTAAATACAGAGAGAGAAGAAGAATGAACGGTAAATACAGACACAGAAGAAGAATGAACTGTAAATACAGAGACAGAAGAAGAATGAACGGTAAATACAGAGAGAGAAGAAGAATGAACGGTAAATACAGAGAGAGAAGAAGAATGAACGGTAAATACAGACACAGAAGACGACAGTGACCTCCGTGGTTTCCCAGGTCTGTCTCAGGTGAGCATCTCACCTTGCTGAACGACACCTGCTCCTGACAGATGGGGCAGCTATGACTCAGGAACCTTAGGGCTGATTGGAAGTCTCTGTTGAGCTGGACCGCCTCCATGACATCAGCAGGGATGAAGCTCCGCCCCTCCATCGCCATTAGAGATAAAAACACCGTCGCCTGGTCTGGAGGGAGCCGGGCTGACATCTGAGGGACAAACACAAAGGCTGAGACGACCTGACAGGGACTGAGACCACCTGAGACCTGCAGAGACCAGGACCTCTCCTCACCTGGACAAGGTCTGCTGATGGTCTGGATGGGGGTCTGAGAGGATGGAGGTCCTGACTGAGTCCAGGTGCTGGTCCAGAATCGGCAGTGTGTCCGTCGCTGGCTGCTTCTGATTGCATGATTCGAACAAGTGACTCAGCCTGGTCTCTGCTGAACTCTCCATCCAGCCTCAGAGCTCCCATTTGCCTGCTGAGAGGGTCTTCAAGGGGGGCTCCTGCAGGAACAGGACCAAGACAAAGATCAAAACTAGGACATGGACCGAGATCAGGATCAGAATCAGGACCTGGGACAGAACCAGGCCAAGAGCTAAGATCAGGATCAGAACCAGGACACTGACCAAGATCAAGATCTGGACTCGGATCAGGATTAAGATCAGGATCTAACTCCAGGACACTGACCAAGATTAGGATCAGAATCAGGACCAGGACATGGACCACAATCAGGGCCAGGAAGAATTACAATGACTTCTTTAGTCCATGACCACAGAGACAGGACAGAACCACACTCTGCACTACAATATTATTAAATTAACAGGAATAAATACCGGTTAAATAGGAGCTTTAAAAAAAACAAGTGAGCTCTCCTGACAGTCACAGCTTGAGACCACGTCCTCACACGTTACCTGCTCTGACTCACCTGAAGGGGTGGAGCTAACGAAGGGGTTGTTGTTGTCGGAGGGTAATCGAGGAGGAGCGCTGAAGTCGATGCCCACCAGCTCCTCTATGTATGAACGCCCCGCCCTCATGTCCCCGCACAGCTCCAATTGGCTGGCTGTAAAACAGGGGGAGGAGCTTAGTCAGGTCAAACATGCTACAGTTAGCATGCTAACAAGCTAACCCACAGTCTGCGTTCTAAATGTCTGTGTTTTCCTCAGAGTCTGGACTGCTGCGTGAAGTATCCAGAGTCACACAGACCGAATCTGAGCGTCTCCATATCACAGTAACTCTGTACACCTCCAGAATGTCACCACTTAAGTGTCATAAAATTAACCTGCATTAAAAGGAAATAACATCATATAGTCTAAGTTAGGTTTAAAAGCTTATAAGGAGTTTCCAGAGGTGCTGAGTGGCAGCTGGACCCTCCTAATTTAAATAGCTTCAACTTGTTTTTTTCATTAAATGAGAAGCAGGCATCACAACGCCCATGTCTTGAAACCCTTTCATGTCAAAGTTAAAACAGACTTCTACAAAGTGTTGCTGTTCAACGTAAAATAAATAATTTCATAAGTCTTCACCCCCTTTAAAGAGACTCTGATGTAACTCAGTTGGTTCTAGAAGTCACCAGTCAGTAAATGGATCATCTGAGGTCAGTAAATGGAGGATAAAGACTCCTGGATCTGGAAGGTCCCCTGGACTCCTGGATAGAACTACACCATGAAGACTAAAGAACCTCCAAGAACCTCTGAGAGAAGGTTGTTGAACAGCATCAGTCAGGAGATGAAACCAGAACATTTAAGGTCCTGAAGATCTCTAGGAGTCCAGTTAGACCATCATTAAGACCTGGAAGGACCTGGACCTCAGCAGCAGGTCCTGGAAGGCTTGTAAAGGTAGAGGGTCAATGAATGCAGCAGAGTCTAGAGAAGTCCTGGAGGACAACCTGAACCAGTCTGATAGAGAACTGAGACCTGGAGAAGATTTGTTTGAAATTTCCAGCAGTTTAACAAAGAAGAATGAGGTCAGATGTCAGCGTCCAGATGTTCAGACTGATGGAGACCAACACAGGACCAGAGGTGGACCTGCAGACAGAGGATCATCTACTGAAGACTGGAGGAGGAGGAGGACTCTGATGAAGTCATTTTTTCTGTATCAAAACTAACAGGACAATAGAAGCAGTCGGCTTCAGGCTGCTTGTACTTTACTGACCAGGTGATAAGGTAACGCTGACTGTGACTTTAATCACATGACCTGAGGCTGAGCTGCTTCTTTCAACCAGGGAACAAGTCGACTGATCAGCCGCTGATCCAGAACATCCACACTGACTGGGTTCAATAACTGAAGGTCATTACCACTGACCCTCTGAATCAGATGTAGAGGACAGTCTGGTGTCTCTGGTGGTCGACATGTGGATTGGGGACAGTGACACGACATGACCTTTACCTGTATGTCCAGACAGGTGAGACGAGGAAGAAGAGACACTGTGTTGGGATGAGGAGGATGAGAGGAAACTGCAGGACGACAAAACAGAACTCCATCAGGTCCATCTGACTTTCTGTCTGTTTATAACAGGACAGTCCAACAGGAGCCCACCTGTCAGCTGACTGTAATACTTGGACACCTGCAGGGGGCGGGGCTTGAACAGCTTGCCTGGCGAAGAGGGGCGTGTCCTTCTGGAAGGCCCGCCTTATCTCCAACACGAGCCGTGACAGGTTGGACACGCCCTGACGGGAGGACATGAACAACCTTAACCTTTATTAACTCCTTGAGCAGGTGAACGTGTCTGATGGTTGGAGGACTAACTACCAGGTCACCAGGCTAACTAACCCAGCCTGACTGAGCGTGCTCAGTGCGCCTTACTTGAGACCAGTTGTTGAGCGTATCCACGCTGATGTTTCCGGAGGCGTCCACGCAGGGACAGGACGGATTGATCACCATGGTGACGGACGGACAGACGTAGCAGCGAGGACGGGACAGCGGGTGGGTCTCATGGAGCCAGATGCACACTGGGATATTATACTGAGCCCCTGTGGACAGTCAACAGAACCGGACCAGGAACCATAACATAAATCAGTTTTGCACAGGGGAAAGAGATTACTGCTTTAACAACACCACAGTATCATTTACAACAACACAACTGAAACTAAAGAGGAACAGCTGTCAGATAATATTTCATATTTAACATCATTTAATTCAAGGCTGCACAGAGAAAGAAGCTCCTCTGGACCCAAATCCAACCACGTGGCCTTTAAGAGACTTGAGTTAAAGCAGATGGTCTTCAGGGTTCTGGTGTGGCATCAGTTCAGCATCAACTATGGATTTATTCAGGTAACAAACCACATCAGACCAGGTAACACTTCCTTTTTTTCAAAATATCGATTAATGATCAATCAATAACATCCCTAAACCAGACTGATGCACATCAGACCAGATCCGGTCAACGCTGACAGCAAACAGTAATCAGAACCAACATGGCGGACAGTCTGACCTTCGTAAGAAACAGGAAGTGTTCCAGCGAGATAAACCAGCTTCTTCTGCTCTCTGTTCGGAAAACCTGAGAAACACAGCAGCTGATCAAAGCTAGTCGATAACCATCACTGATCACTTATCAGTATCCATCAATACTGATCCCTACTCAATAATAATCAATACTAGTGGCTGATCAATAGTGATCACTGATCAATACAGATCGTGGGAGAATCAATTATTGAATATATGTCTGATATATACTCCCAAACAGCATGAGAAGAACAGGAGGAGAAAATGTGGAGAACATGAGGAGAACATCAGGAGAAGAGGAGGAGAACATCAGGAGAAGAGGAGGAGAACATGTGGAGAACATGAGGAGAACATCAGGAGAAGAGGAGGAGAACATCAGGAGAAGAGGAGGAGAACATCAGGAGAACATGAGGAGAACATGAGAAGAACAGGAGGAGAACATGCGGAGAACATCAGGAGAACATCAGGAGAACATGAGGAGAACATCAGGAGAAGAGGAGGAGAACATCAGGAGAACATGAGAAGAACAGGAGGAGAACAGGAGGAGAACATGCGGAGAACATGAGGAGAACATCAGGAAAACATGAGGAGAACATCAGGAGAAGAGGAGGAGAACATCAGGAGAAGAGGAAGAGAACATGAGGAGAACATGAGGAGAACATCAGGAGAAGAGGAGGAGAACATGAGGAGAACATGAGGAGAACAGGAGGAGAACATGACATTATGAGGAGAACATGAGAACATGACATCATTAGGAGAACATGACATCATGAGGAGAACATGACATCATGAGAAGAACATGAGAACATGACGTCATGAGGAGAACATGAGAACATGACATCATTAGGAGAACATGACATCATGAGAACATGAGAACATGACATCATGAGAAGACCATGAGAACATGACGTCATGAGGAGAACATGACATCATGAGAAGAACATGAGAACATGACGTCATGAGGAGAACATGAGAACATGACATCATGAGGAGAACATGAGGAGAACATGAGGAGAACATGAGGAAAACATCAGGATAACATCAGGAGAACATGACATCATGAGGAGAACATGAGGAGAACATGACATCATGAGGAGAACATGAGGAGAACATGAGAACATGACATCATTAGGAGAACATGACATCATGAGGAGAACATGAGAACATGACATCATGAGGAGAACATGAGAAGAACATGACGTCATGAGGAGAACATGAGAACATGACATCATGAGGAGAACATGAGAAGAACATGACATCATGAGGAGAACATCAGGAGAACATGACATCATGGGAACATGAGGAGAACATGAGATCATGAAGACACCATGAGGAGAATATGACATCATGAGGAGATCATGAGGAGAATGTCTGACAGTTTGGACTCACAGTAAAAGTCGACGTAGAGCCGAAGGTCGGAGAACCGAGCCCGAACCCCCTGCAGGTCTGAGAGAGTCTCTGCTGGGAAACTGTACCGACACTGAGGGAGGAGACACGTAGACAGCCCGGTTGTTATTAGCTTATGGCTAACACAGCTAACTCTTCATATTAGTTCTGAATGAAACTTCCGCGTTAGCACGGCTGCTAGCCGGTTAGCAGTGAGAACTTGTCTTCTGAACAATAAAGTTCGAGTTCGCGCAGATATGGATGAATAAAGTTGATCTCACCTCCGTCAGAGTCCGCAGCTCCGTCCCCGGGCTGACGCGCGGCATCTCACCGACAAACTCACCTCAGACAGGGTCACTGTCTCCCCGCTGCCCGGTGACACTCCGCCGGCTAACGGCTAACGGCTAACAGCTAACGTCTTCTTCGTGTTCGGCGGGGGGCACACAGTGAATCCTTACCGCCACCGACTGGTTGGAAGGTGGATCACAACTTGTAGTTTACAACTGTAATTTACATCCAAGCAGCCAGGCTGAGGTCTGAGCTGATGAGGCAGAATATCACGATTATCCCGATTCAGCTGCTCTGGCTGTTAGTGACGATGCATATAAAGATATAAATAAAGATGAAAAATAAGATGAGAAACACCCGCGGAAAACTGATCATAACAATAACAATATTAATACAACAACAACAATAACAACAACATTAATAACTGAACTGATCTTTAACAAATATACTGAAATAGTTTGATTTGAACGTGAACATGTTTAATGAATCAGACACTTCAAAGAAAAAATTTAATTATCATCTATACATATTATCTGTAAAGTATCAGGGGGCGGAGCCTATCCAAGCTGACTGAGGTGAGGGTTCACCTGGACAGGTAAAGTCCATCAGACAACCAATCACACTCAGATTTAGAATCACCAGTTAACCTCAGAATGTCTCGATCTGTAGGTGGAAGCTGGAGAACCTGGCGACAACCCAGCAGGGACAACATGAGAACTAGAACAGGATTAGAACCAGGACCAGAACCAGGACCTTCTACCTGTGAGGCCACAGCGATAACCACTGGACCACTGTGCCGCCCCGAACGTTTATTATTAGAAGATAAAATGTGTTATTTGATCAATTTTAATAACTTTCATTGTAAAAGGAACGGCAGTGAGTAGGTGAGGTCAGGTGACCTGACACCATGTGACTTCCTGTGGTCAATGACAGGTGAGCCAGAAGTGCCTGAGATACTTTATTGATCTTTGATTATGGATCATCAACAGAAACAGCAGCTGATCAGGTGACATATACAACTAAAACTCCCATCAGCCCCTGCACAGCAAGTCTCTGTGGGTGGGCGTGGCTTCTTCAGACGGGCGTAGCCCTCCACTCTTTGCCCTCTGTTAGCGCTCTTGGCTGGTGGATGAACACACTGTAGCGAACACCCTGATTGGCCGCCGCCCTGACAAAGCGGCTGTTGGCCGTCATAGTAACGGCTCTCAGGGAGTCTCCAGTGCCGAAGATCATGAGTGAGCGTTTGTTGACTTTGGCGCTGGGCGTGAGGCGCAGCGTGCGTTCCGACGGCCGATCGTCCACCACGTGGAGGCGGGCGAGCAGCTTCTGAGCACGCTCCTTCTCGCCCGGCCCGCCCAGCGTGTCCAGGATGACCTGGAAGTCGTGGACAGCGGCACGGCAGGCGAACAGCTCCTTTCCCGCCATGAAGGCGTCGAGCTGCGGCAGCACCTGCTGCTGGCGCTCCTGCGCAGCCTGCTCGGTCAGCACTGGCTCCCTGAAGGCGAAGTGGCAGCGGCCGTGACTCAGTGATGACACGTACGTGATGAGGGTGGTGATGTCAAGGTTCGCCCGCCGACACTCCTCCACCTGCATGTTTGACGGGAAAGCCAGGCTGGCCACCACCGTGCCGCGGTCCACCTGCGTCAGCCCCACCGCTGCCTCTTCATCATCACTGTCCTCAGCTGGTAAGTCCTCCTCCTCCTCTTCTTCTTCCTCTTCTTCTTCCTCCTCGCCGTCCTCCTCTGTCACCACGGTGCTGACGGCCACAATGTCCCCGCGGACAGACACGCCCATGTCACGGAGGCGGTCGGCCATGGGGCAGGAGACGCCATTATAGAAGGCGAAGACAACATGTGGGTGGCGGTAGTGGACGGGCTGCTGGCGGCTGGCCTGCAGGAAGAGCTCCGCCTGCCGGATGATGCTCTTGTCGCCATACTGGCCCCGCCCCTGCCAGATGTTGTGCAGTGCCTCTGCCTTCCTGCCCACCGCCTTCACCCAGGTGTGCCCGCCATTCGCCACCACGTCAACCACCAGCGTGCGGCGCCGGCCGGAGGAGTCCTGGTAGGTGAAGACGTGCAGCAGCGCCACCACATCCTCGAGGCTGTGGGCGGAGTCCACAATGGCGGTCAGGTGTGTCAGGTTGGTGCTGTGCAGGTGAGACTCTTTGACCTGCAGCTCACCCGACTCCACCCGCCTCAGGAAGCGCAGCTCAGCACGCAGCTTACCGCACAGCTTCAGGTGACCCTCCACACCTGGACACAGCTGCTCTGCCCGCTGCAACAGCACCTGGGCGGAGCTTATCCTCTGCTGCAGCGTCTCCTGCAGGGACATGTCTCTGAGGACGACCTGAAAACAGAGAGAAAGAGACACCTGAGGACACCTGAGGACATAGAGAGAGAGAGACACCTGAAGACACCTGAGGACATAGAGAGAGAGAGACACCTGAGGACACCTGAGGACATAGAGAGAGAGAGAGACACCTGAGGACACCTGAGGACGGAGAAAGAGAGACACCTGAGGACACCTGAGGACATAGAGAGAGAGAGAGACACCTGAGGACACCTGAGGACATAGAGAGAGCGAGAGACACCTGAGGACACCTGAGGACATAGAGAGAGACAGACACCTGAGGACATAGAGAGAGAGAGACACCTGAGGACATAGAGAGAGAGAGACACCTGAGGACATAGAGAGAGAGAGAGACACCTGAGGACACCTGAGGACGGAGAAAGAGAGACACCTGAGGACAGATGTTTTGCTCTCTGTTGGACAATATCGGAACTTAAATGTAGAAGAATGTTGAAATCACTTTAACTCTGAACACGTGTTGATCTAACAGGTGGTTCAGACTGAAACGTTCTGACAGACAGAACCGGGCTTCAGGTTCAGACGGAGAGCAGAACCCAAAGAACCTCCGACTGATTGATCTATTTTACTGATCTGTATATTAATCTGTTCTGTTGATCCGTTTATTGGTGTTTTATTGATCTGTTAGATGAGGATCTCAGACATCGTTGTCTCAAACTGTGATCTGTGTCGTCACTCAGGTGTCTCCAGGTGTTGTCCGGTGACTCACTACCTGCTTCTTGTCTGTGACTTGTCATCTCTTAAATGTGTTTTCTGTCTGGTGTGAGTGAAACTGGCTGTGAACAGTAAACCTGTTCCCATTCACCTGGAACGTTAGCCTGTTAGCTCATTAGCCTGTTAGCTCTGACGCTGCCTGATGCCAGCTGATAGTTTAGCTTAGCTCAGCTTAGCTTAGCTTACCGACCTGAACTTGGTCGGGTTTTGTTTTTGTCCATTTGGAAGAGCTAAAAACAAACGGTGACATTACTTACAGCGGCAGTGACGTGTGGACCGCAGGTGTCTGCTACCTGCACGGCTGAAGGCGATGCTAATGTTTAGGCTAACTGACAGCTTCTTCTTCTGGGGCTCAGCTGGAACACAATCACGTCACCATGACACGGCTTCGGCTTCGGCTGCTTCTTCTTCGTCTTCTTCTTTTGTGGATTAGCGGCAGACTGGCCGCCGGCCCGCCGCAGTGGCATGCTGCTGCCCTCCACAGGTCATCAGTAGAACTGCAGTTTGGGAAACCTCCGTTGGGGGTTTGTTTCAGGCTGATTATTGATTTCAGTCATTGATTAGTGATCAGTTTGTGCCCTGGAGGAGGCTTCTGTCTGTCTGACAGGTTCTATCAGAGCTTCATTTACAGTTCCATCATCACCATGATGCATCCAGAATCCAGGGGCCGGGAGTGTGCCTATGTTCCCACATCCCTTTGGTCCCACAGTCCTATGTTCCCACAGTCCTATGTTCCCACAGTCCTATGTTCCCACATCCCTATGTTCCCACAGTCCTATGTTCCCACAGTCCTATGTTCCCACATCCCTTTGGTCCCACAGCCCTTTGGTCCCACAGTCCTATGTTCCCACATCCCTATGTTCCCACAGTCCTATGTTCCCACAGTCCTATGTTCCCACATCCCTTTGGTCCCACAGCTCTATGTTCCCACATCCCTTTGGTCCCACAGCCCTATGTTCCCACATCCCTATGTTCCCACAGTCCTATGTTCCCACATCCCTTTGGTCCCACAGCTCTATGTTCCCACAGCCCTATGTTCCCACATCCCTTTGGTCCCACAGCTCTATGTTCCCACAACCCTATGTTCCCACAGCTCTATGTCCCCACAGCCCTATGTTCCCACAGCTCTATGTTCCCAAAACCCTATGTTCCCACAGCTCTATGTTCCCACAACCCTATGTTCCCACAGCTCTATGTTCCCACTGCTCTATGTTCCCACAGCTCTATGTTCCCACAGCTCTATGTTCCCAAAACCCTATGTTCCCACAGCTCTATGTTCCCACAACCCTATGTTCCCACAGCTCTATGTTCCCACAACCCTATGTTCCCACAGCCCTATGTTCCCACAGCTCTATGTTCCCAAAACCCTATGTCCCCACAGCCCTATGTTCCCACAGCTCTATGTTCCCACAACCCTATGTTCCCACAGCTCTATGTTCCCACAACCCTGTGTTCCCACAGCCCTATGTTCCCACAGCCCTATGTTCCCACAGCCCTTTGTTCCCACATCCCTTTGGTCCCACAACTCTATGTTCCCACAACCCTATGTTCCCACATCCCTATGTTCCCACAACCCTATGTTCCCACATCCCTTTGGTCCCACAGCTCTATGTTCCCACAGCTCAATGTTCCCACAGCCCTATGTTTCCACAACCCTATGTTCCCACAGCCCTATGTTCCCACAACCCTATGTTCCCACAGCCCTTTGTTCCCACAGCCCTATGTTCCCACAACCCTGTGTTCCCACAGCTGTGTGTTCCCACAGTCCGATGTTCCCACAGCCCTATGTTCCCACAACCCAATGTTCCCACAACCCTATGTTCCCACAGCTCTATGTTCCCACAACCCTATGTTCCCACAGCTCTATGTTCCCACAACCCTATGTCCCCACAGCCCTATGTTCCCACAGCTCTATGTTCCCACAACCCTATGTTCCCACAACCCTATGTTCCCACATCCTCTTGGTCCCACAGCCCTATGTTCCCACAACCCTATGTTCCCACATCCTTTTGGTCCCACAGCTCTATGTTCCCACAACTCAATGTTCCCACAACCCTATGTTCCCACAGCCCTATGTTTCCACAACCCTATGTTCCCACAGCCTTATGTTCCCACAACCCTATGTTCCCACAGCCCTTTGTTCCCACAGCTCTATGTTCCCACAACCCTGTGTTCCCACAGCTGTGTGTTCCCACAGTCCTATGTTCCCACAGCCCTATGTTCCCACAACCCTATGTTCCCACAGCCCTATGTTCCCACAGCCCTATGTTCCCACAGCCCTATGTTCCCACAGCCCTATGTTCCCACAGCCCTATGTTTCCACAACCCTATGTTCCCACAGCCCTATGTTCCCACAACCCTATGTTCCCACATCCTCTTGGTCCCACAGCCCTATGTTCCCACAACCCTATGTTCCCACATCCTTTTGGTCCCACAGCTCTATGTTCCCACAGCTCAATGTTCCCACAACCCTATGTTCCCACAGCCCTATGTTTCCACAACCCTATGTTCCCACAGCCTTATGTTCCCACAACCCTATGTTCCCACAGCCCTTTGTTCCCACAGCTCTATGTTCCCACAACCCTGTGTTCCCACAGCTGTGTGTTCCCACAGTCCTATGTTCCCACAGCCCTATGTTCCCACAACCCTATGTTCCCACAGCCCTGTGTTCCCACAACCCTATGTACCCACAGTCCTATGTTCTCACAGCTCTATGTTCCCACAACCCTATGTTTCCACAGCTCTATGTTCCCACAACCCTGTGTTCCCACAGCTGTGTGTTCCCACAGCTCTATGTTCCCACAGCCCTGTGTTCCCACAACCCTGTGTTCCCACAGCTGTGTGTTCCCACAGCCCTATGTTCCCACAACCCTATGTTCCCACAACCCTATGTTCCCACAACCCTATGTTCCCACAGTCCTATGTTCCCACAGCCCTATGTTCCCACAGCTCTATGTTTCCACTGCCCTTTGTTCCCACAGCTCTATGTTCCCACTGCCCTTTGTTCCCACAGCCCTATGTTTCCACAACCCTATGTTCCCACAGCCCTATGTTCCCACAACCCTATGTTCCCATAGCCCGTTGTTCCCACAGCCCTGTGTTCCCACAACCCTGTGTTCCCACAGCTGTGTGTTCCCACAGTCCTATGTTCCCACAGCCCTATGTTCCCACAACCCTATGTTCCCACAACCCTATGTTCCCACAGTCCTATGTTCCCACAGCTCTATGTTCCCACAGCTCTATGTTCCCACAACCCTATGTTCCCACAGCCCTATGTTCCCATAGCCCTTTGTTCCCACAGCCCTGTGTTCCCACAACCCTGTGTTCCCACAGCTGTGTGTTCCCACAGTCCTATGTTCCCACAGCCCTATGTTCCCACAACCCTATGTTCCCACAGCCCTGTGTTCCCACAACCCTATGTTCCCACAGTCCTATGTTCCCACAGCTCTATGTTCCCACAGCTCTATGTTCCCACAACCCTATGTTCCCACAGCTCTATGTTCCCACAGCTCTATGTTTCCACATCCCTGTGTTCCCACAGCTCTATGTTTCCACATCCCTGTGTTCCCACAGCCCTATGTTCCCACAGCTCTATGTTCCCACAGCTCTATGTTTCCACATCCCTGTGTTCCCACAGCCCTATGTTCCCACAGCCCTATGTTCCCACAGCTCTATGTTCCCACAGCTCTATGTTCCCACAGCTCTATGTTCCCACAACCCTATGTTCCCACAGCTCTATGTTCCCACTGCTCTATGTTCCCACAGCTCTATGTTTCCACATCCCTGTGTTCCCACAGCCCTATGTTCCCACAGCTCTATGTTCCCACAACCCTATGTTCCCACAGCTCTATGTTCCCACAGCTCTATGTTCCCACAACCCTATGTTCCCACAGCTCTATGTTCCCACAGCTCTATGTTTCCACATCCCTGTGTTCCCACAGCCCTATGTTCCCACAACCCTATGTTCCCACAGCTCTATGTTCCCACAGCTCTATGTTTCCACATCCCTGTGTTCCCACAGCCCTATGTTCCCACAACCCTATGTTCCCACAGCTCTATGTTCCCACAGCTCTATGCTTCCACATCCCTGTGTTCCCACAGCCCTATGTTCCCACAGCTCTATGTTCCCAATGCTCTATGTTCCCACTGCTCTATGTTCCCACAGCTCTATGTTCCCACTGCTCTATGTTCCCACAGCTCTATTTTTCCACATCCCTGTGTTCCCCCAGCCCTATGTTCCCACAACCCTATGTTCCCACTGCTCTATGTTCCCACAGCCCTGTAAAGTTACTATAAAGTGCTTCCAAAAATCTTGTGGGAGGATGGGACTTCAATTAAAGGGAAATGTACGGCCACAAGACCTTATTTTGAAAATGTCCTATACGTTTGTATACAGCAGGGTGTTCTGAGAAATGCGATTTCTCCCATCCTTCATTTGTGAAAATAATTCCGTTCACAGCAAAGATAAAAACAGGAAGGGTGTCACAAACACTTCGAGCAAACAGGTGGCCAATCAGAAATTCCATCAAACGAGAGACCAACGTGTCACGATGACAACTGAAAACAAAACACCTCGACACCTGTTCAAAATCACAAAACCTGTCCAGAATGACTCAGTAATGGGTCCGTCTATCGATCTATAATCTATCTATCTATCTATCTATCTATCTATCTATCTATCTATCTATCTATCTATAATCTATCTATCTATCTATCTATCTATCTATCTATCTATCTATCTATATATCGATCTATCGATCGATCTATCTATCTATCTATAATCTATCTATCTATCTATCTATAATCTATCTATCTATCTATCTATCTATCTATCTATCTATCTATATATCTATCTATCGATCGATCTATCAGTCTATCAATCAATCAATCAATCTATCTTTCTATCTATCTATCTATCTATCTATAATCTATGTATCTATAATCTATCTATCTATCTATCTATAATCTATCTATCTATCTATCTATCTATATATCTATATATCTATCTATCGATCGATCTATCAGTCTATCAATCAATCAATCAATCAATCTATCTTTCTATCTATCTATCTATCTATCTATAATCTATGTATCTATAATCTATCTATCTATCTATCTATAATCTATCTATCTATCTATCTATCTATCTATCTATCTATCTTTCTATCTATAATCTGTCTATCTGTCTATCTATCTATCTATCTATCTATAATCTATCTATCTATCTATCTATCTATCTATCTATCTTTCTATCTATAATCTGTCTATCTGTCTATCTATCTATCTATCTATCTATCTATCTATCTATAATCTATCTATCTATCTATCTATCTATCTATATATCTATATATCTATAATCTATCTATCTATCTATCTATCTATATATCTACATATCTATAATCTATCTATCTATAATCTATGTATCTATAATCTATCTATCTATCTATCTATCT
>CM045454.1:215533-243033 GCA_024666655.1 Dascyllus trimaculatus
CCTGTGTGATGTCATCATGTACAGTCTCATACCTGTTTGATGTCACCGTGTACAGTCACATATCTGTGTGATGTCATCATGTACAGTCACATATCTGTGTGATGTCACCATGTACAGTCAGATATCCGTGTGATGTCACCGTGTACAGTCACATACCTGTGTGATGTCACTATGTACAGTCACATACCTGTGTGATGTCACTGTGTGCTGTCTCAGTACATGGTGACATCACACTGTACATGTGTGATGTCACCGTGTACAGTCAGATATCTGTGTGATGTCACTGTGTGAAGTCACATACCTGTGTGATGTCATCATGTACAGTCACATACCTGTGTGATGTCACGGTTTCATGTACAGCTATGAAATTTGGTACACAGGTACAGTAGCCCGAGACAAAAACATTCCTACTTTTGAAATTTCAAAAAAGCTCCACAGCTCCCCCTACAAATATTTAAATACTCATATAAAATCACTGCTTTTTCATACAAACATGAAATTGGGTGCACATGTACATTATCCAAAGACCTACAGATTTGCACACTCCAAATTCCAAATGGCTCCACGGCGCCCCCTAGACATGGCAGTGTGGAGGCACTGGAATTTATCAAACTCCTCCGAGGATTTTTATCCCATCTTGATGAAATTGGCTGTGTGTCATCTAGACCCCTTCAGGATGAAAAGTTATTAAAATCTCGTCGCTGCGTCACATGTTGTTGGCGTGACAGGGCGGCCATTTTGAGCGTGTGGCCATGAAAAGTCAAATATAAGTCATAAAGTCATAACTTGACTGTACATGATAAGATGTGAATGAAATTTCACATGCTTGATGACAGGCTATCCTTCAACACTTGGGAGTGGCCAAACAGCTCCACAGCGCCCCCTAGAAATTTCAAAAGTTCATATAAAGTCACTGGTTTGTCCTACAGACATGACATTTGGTACATGTGAACAGCAGGAATAAACAAACACAGCTGACTGCAGACCTTCTCATGGCGGTACAGGGGGAGTGAGGGCCAGTCCGACACTGCTAGCAGCTTTAATTATTATTATTGCTGGTATTATTGGTATTATTATCGTTATCATTAATATTATTATCCACTCATTTCTTTTATCTTCACTTGTTTACGCTGTTTCTTCCATCTGAACTGATTACTGATCGACTGATGACGTCCAGGCTGCATCAGTTTATGACATTACAGATAAGTGAAGCACGACATTATAAAACATGTTCTCATCAGAAATCCTGCAGCAGAATCAATGTTTATGTCTGTGAATATTATTCATATCTCTGAGTCCAGTTGCCTTCAATGGATCGATCAGTATTTACATGCATGTCTGTAAAACAGTCACAGTGGTTCAAAGCTTCCACTGTCTTGAATCTATTCAGATGACTTTATTATCATTATCATCTATTCAGATGGACCCTAACCCAACAGTCTGTTTCTGTGAATTAATATTTGTCCTGCTGGTTTCACATCACAAGACATCCATGAGTGAAACATTCACCAGCAGGCAGTTTAAGATGTTCAGCCACAAGTGAATCACTGAAGCTTCAACATTTATCAGCCAGAAACTGTAAAAACCAGCAGAACTGTTGGACTTCCAACTTTCCTTGAACATTGGTTCCATCTGGAAAATAAATCCTGATTTCATGCACATCACTTCATTCTACGTCTCATTTGAACAGAATCTGTACAAATCAAACCCAATGTCCTCCTCAGCATCACTGATTCTTCACGACTGCCTCAGATCCGAGCATCATCTCATGTGTGCGGTTCCTGCTGGACCACATATGTAGTCAGACATCAGATGGGGAGGGGCTCGTCACCAGGGTAACCCAGAAAAGGAAGGAGAAGCCTCAAACATGCAAAGACTCGTATTTACCTAAACCAAACCAGAAAGCAGAAAAAGACACTTCACTCTGAGACTGACCACGTCTCCAGGTCCATCCCCCTCATGGACCACCTCACGTACTACATTCATTTCAAAACTAAATTACGTTCTACTCAAAACGTACCTGAGGATGCCGTTCAGCTGTATAGGAACGTGATGTTACGGAGACTCAGTTCTCCTGGACTGATTCAGCTGAGTGTCCAGGTTGAACTGCAGGCAGTGTTTCTTCAGAGAGACTGAGAGGAGAATCAAAGCTACTGGATCAATTAATGAATGCAGCATCAGAACCAGAGAACAGAGGAGACAGTAGCTGGAGATACATCCAGCATGGAGGAACATCTAGTAGCTGGAGATACATCCAGCATGGAGGAACATCTAGTAGCTGGAGATACATCCAGCATGGAGGAACATCTAGTAGCTGGAGATACATCCAGCATGGAGGAACATCTAGTAGCTGGAGATACATCCAGCATGGAGGAACATCTAGTAGCTGGAGATACATCCAGCATGGAGGAACATCAAGTAGCTGGAGATACATCCAGCATGGAGGAACATCTAGTAGCTGGAGATACATCCAGCATGGAGGAACATCTGTTAGCTGGAGATACATCCAGCATGGAGGAACACCTAGTAGCTGGAGATACATCCAGCACGGAGGAACATCTACTAGCTGGAGATGCATCCAGCACGGAGGAACATCTACTAGCTGGAGATGCATCCAGCACGGAGGAACATCTACTAGCTGGAGATACATCCAGCACGGAGGAACATCTACTAGCTGGAGATGCATCCAGCACGGAGGAACATCTACTAGCTGGAGATACATCCAGCATGGAGGAACATCTAGTAGCTGGAGATACATCCAGCATGGAGGAACATCTAGTAGCTGGAGATACATCCAGCATGGAGGAACATTTTCTTACAGCTGATGGTTCTGGAGAGGCTGGATCATGGAGGTAGATCAGATCTACAGGATGAGGAGACGACATGACATGAAAAGACACAAAACAACAGAAATGAGACAAAATCAGAGAAAGAAAACGACAAGTGAAAAAGAGACAAAGATCACAAAAGACAGAAAGGAGTCGACGCTGTCAGACTGTAGTTAAACAACTATGGAGTCCTCCTGACAGAAGACACCTCTGAGGTCTCTCCTCCTTCATGTTCTGGTTCAATAGAGCTGCAGAGGAAATTGAACCACAGTGAGTAAAAAGGAGATGGGAGTTCCTCAGAAACAAACAGAGAACTTCTGCTGGTCAGGTGATCTGTGCACACCTGTAGGTGCCACAGAGCATGCTCAGTAGCTTCACTTCTCCACCAGTGATCCATGAAAATGATTTTTGGTCACGTGATGTAGAAGCTCCTGGAGGCTGAAGCTGCTCAGGTGTGATGATGGATGTTTTGTTTCCACGGTAACCTGTCTGCTGAACCTGTGCAGGTGATGGTGTCAGGATGTCTGAGGGGAGGCAGCGAACTTTGTCCACCTCTGGAGAGTCTCTGTATCAGATCCTGGGTCTGCAGAAAGGCTGCAGCCATGATGACATCAAGAAGTCGTACAGGTGAGGCAGGTTCACACAGGTGAACAGTTACCTGTGTGAGCTGTGTTTTCAGTTTATTACAGCTGAGAGCTTCTGGTGTTCATTAAACGTCAGAAATGTAAATACCAGCTGAAACCTGGTCAACCTGTAGGTGAGAGAAGTGGGAAGAAGGAGGAGTTAGCTTCCCTAAAACACTCCAACCTGCCTTTTATTAAAGGACGACATTAGAATTTAATGCCCTGGAGAAAAATAAATCATTCATGTTTCTAAATTTAATACCGAGTTCCCAGATGTGGCGAAGCCAACCGAAGCTTTTAAAGATAAAAGACAAGAAAAGGAAAACCGAACTGCAGGTGAGTCTGCAGAGTTTTTCTGTTTCACTGTAGAGAGACAGACCGAGGCCCCGTCCACAAGAAGACGAGTCCAGGCCTAGACGCACTGATAGTCCATCAACCCGAGTATCGTCCACACCAAGCCGCCCTTCTGGGGGTCTGAAAACAATCCTTTCTGAACCTGGGTCCCAGAGTGCAACCATCTGAAAACGCTGTTCACGTGTCGCTGTTGTTACACCCTGTCTGCTTTTTTTTTCTGACACGCTTGCGTCGTAGCTCCACCTCTCGATAGATGCACCAAACTCAGAGAATGGCAACAACAATGGCGCCGTACAGCGTTGGGTGTAAACTTCTGCAGCTAGTCAGCCTGTCATCGCTATTACAGCTAAATACACTTCTTCTGCATTTCATGTTTATGCTACGGTGTCATAGCGCCACCAACAGGCCTGGCATGTGTTTTACATAGTTTTCAGGTGTATCTAAGAGAATTTGTGTGGACAGACACATTTTGTGAAACCGCTCCGTCTTTATGGAGAACATTTTTGAAGCTATAAGCGTTCTGGCTTCGTGTGGACGGGGCCTGAGAGTGGTGGAGGCAGGAGAGAGACACCCAGCAGATGGTCTGGAGTCGGCCTCAAACTCAGGACCGCTGCTGAGGGACTGAGCTCATGCGGTATCGCCTGAACTCAGTGAGCTAAACAGCAGCCCTGTTAAACTAATGATCTAATACAAACTACATAAAACAGCAAAACTAAATCAAAACAACAAAAATGAAAGTGAATCCTTTTCAGATGAAACAGCTTTAACGTAAACAAACTTTTCTGACCTCCCCTGTTGCAGTCAGGTGTTTTCTTCAGGTGAACTGTTTTATGACCAGCTGCTGCAGTGAACCAGGCTGGCCACAGGAAGTGATGCGATCACTGACCTCTGTCTGGTTTCAGGAAGCTGGCGCTGCGGTTCCACCCCGATAAAAATCCTGACAACCCCGAGGCGGCAGAGAAGTTCAAGGAGCTGAACAGCGCCCACGCCGTCCTGTCCGACCTCACCAAAAGGAACATCTACGACTCGTACGGATCGCTGGGACTCTACGTGGCGCAGCAGTTTGGCGAGGACAACGTCAACACTTACTTTATGCTGTCCACCTGGTGGGCTAAGGTGGGGCGGAGCTTACAGTGCCCCTGAGTTGAGTGAGGTGACACGAAGTGACGCCGTGGTCCTGTTTGGTTCTGTTCCAGGGTTTGTTTGCAGTTTGTGGGATCCTGACTGGATGTTACTGCTGCTGCTGCCTCTGCTGCTGCTGCAACTGCTGCTGCGGGAAGCTGAAGCCGCCGCCCACAGGCGAGGGGGCGGAGCCGGAGTACGTGTCCCCCGATGACCTGGAGGAGGAGCTTCGCAATGACGCCGACAATGGTGAGGGTTCAGGGAAAGGAGACGTCTGGTGGGTTTACGTGTTGTTGTTGTTGAATTGTTTTTGGATTTTGTGCTTTGATTTACCTTTTGTTTATCTTATTTTATTTATTTTATTTTATTTTTTTTGCTTTTGGTTTGTTTTGCTGATTTGTTTGTTTATTTTTAACTTGTTTTGGTCACTGTTATTTAAATCTTTTTTCACTTTGTTTTATTTCGTTACTTCTTTGTTTTATTGTCTTGTTGAATGTTTTTTGTTCTGTCTTATGTTTGGCAGTTTTCTTCTGGTCGAGTCTTTTAAATGCTGGCTTATGTTTGGGTTATGGTTGGGCTAGGGTTGGGCTAGGGTTGGGTTATGGTTGGGTTAGGGTTGGGTTAGGGTTGGGTTATGGTTGGGTTAGGGTTGGGTTATGGTTGGGCTAGGGTTGGGTTAGGGTTGGGTTATGGTTGGGTTAGGGTTGGGTTATGGTTGGGCTAGGGTTGGGTTAAGGTTGGGCTAGGGTTGGGCTAGGGTTCTGGTTTATGGTTGGGTTATGGTTGTGGTTTATGGTTGGGTTATGGTTGGGCTAGGGTTGGGTTAAGGTTGGGTTAAGGTTGGGCTAGGGTTGGGCTAGGGTTCTGGTTTATGGTTGGGTTATGGTTGTGGTTTATGGTTGGGTTATGGTTGGGCTAGGGTTGGGTTAAGGTTGGGTTAAGGTTGGGTTATGGTTGGGTTATGGTTGGGTTATGGTTGGGCTAGGGTTGGGTTATGGTTGTGGGTTATGGTTGGGTTATGGTTGGGTTAAGGTTGGGTTATGGTTGGGTTATGGTTGGGTTATGGTTGGGCTAGGGTTGGGTTATGGTTGTGGGTTATGGTTGGGTTATGGTTGTGGTTTATGGTTGGGTTATGGTTGGGCTAGGGTTGGGTTATGGTTGTGGGTTATGGTTGGGTTATGGTTGTGGTTTATGGTTGGGTTATGGTTGGACTAGGGTTGGGTTATGGTTGTGGGTTATGGTTGGGTTATGGTTGGACTAGGGTTGGGTTATGGTTGTGGGTTATGGTTGGGTTATGGTTGGGCTAGGGTTGGGTTATGGTTGTGGGTTATGGTTGGGTTATGGTTGTGGTTTATGGTTGGGTTATGGTTGTGGGTTATGGTTGGGTTATGGTTGGGCTAGGGTTGGGTTATGGTTGTGGGTTATGGTTGGGTTATGGTTGTGGTTTATGGTTGGGTTATGGTTGGACTAGGGTTGGGTTATGGTTGGGTTATGGTTGGGCTAGGGTTGTGGGTTATGGTTGGGTTATGGTTGGACTAGGGTTGGGTTATGGTTGTGGGTTATGGTTGGGTTATGGTTGTGGGTTATGGTCTGGTTAGGGTTGGGCTAGGGTTGGGTTATGGTTGTGGGTTATGGTTGGGTTATGGTTGGACTAGGGTTGGGTTATGGTTGGGTTATGGTTGGGCTAGGGTTGTGGGTTATGGTTGGGTTATGGTTGGACTAGGGTTGGGTTATGGTTGTGGGTTATGGTTGGGTTATGGTTGTGGGTTATGGTCTGGTTAGGGTTGGGCTAGGGTTGGGTTATGGTTGTGGGTTATGGTTGGGTTATGGTTGGACTAGGGTTGGGTTATGGTTGGGTTATGGTTGTGGGTTATGGTTGGACTAGGGTTGGGTTATGGTTGTGGGTTATGGTTGGGTTCTGGTTGGGCTAGGGTTGGGTCTGGTTCAGGTGGTGATGAGAGTCTGCAGCGTGTTGCAGGTTCATTGCTGTAGGTGTGAATTGTCGGCTCTTGTGTCTTCAGATGTCGAAGCTCCGATCATCCAGCAGCCAACGAATGCCAGCGAGAAAACTCAGCTGATCGGTGATGGACATCGTCGATACGGAGACACCTACACATGAAGGTTCCAGACCAGTGGTGTCAAATCCTGGTCCTGGAGGGCCCCTATCCAGCATGTTTTAGATGTTTCCCTCTTCCAACACACCTGATTCAATGATCAGCTCATCATGAAGCTCTGCAGAAGCCTGATAACGATCCTGATCATTTGAATCAGGTATGCTGGAAGAGGGAAACATCTACAACATGCTGGATAGGGGCCCTCCAGGACCAGGACTGGACACTCCTGATCCAGACAGACAACAGGAACTTTCACATCTGTTCTCATCTTCTGGTTCTTGAAGCCACAGTCTGACATTCAGTGAAATCCTAGACAGATCAGCGTGCTGAGTGTCTGGAAGTTCTTCAGCCTCTAACAGCGTCTGGAGGTTTCACAGTGTCAGACTGTTCGTTACGTCTATAACTAAACTAGCGCTCTGATTGGCTGCTGCAGCTTTTTGTTAACGTCTGCTGTAAATAAAGTTTTGGTTTGAGGTTTGTTTCTGGTCGTGAACTGAAGTAACCCTGAAGTCATGTGACCTCACCTGCTCACCTCAGGAGTTTTCATGTCGATTAGTAAAATATTAATGAAATGAAACTGCAGTCCTGAGTTATTGATCTTCTCTGCTGATCGACTGATTGATCGGTTTGACTGATTGGCTGCTGAAAAGTGAACAGCTTTACCCGTTCAGCAAACATTCAAAGTGTGTTAGAGACGATGTCAAACATTAAAACATGTGAAGATGAAATACAGCCCTGACTGATCAGAGAGCAGGTTGACGAAGGACTCCGACACAGTCAGGAAGAATTCATGACAAACGTGGACTGGAGTCTGACAGAAGGTCTCTGAGCTGAACACCTGAACATTGGAGAACAGGTGAGCAGAGACATCAGGTAAGAAGAAACCACAGAAGAACATGAAGTAGGAGACGAGAGCTTTAGGATTAGATTCAGGTTAAATGATCAGGTTCTGTAAAGATGGATGACGTTTCTGTAAATGAAACAGGTAACAGGTGAACATGTGACATACATGTACATGGATACTGGACACTAGCATTAGAACTCAAAAACTAGAACTCTGTTGAAATCAGTTCTCCAGGAAAGTCCACATGAGATGATTCCAGACTCAGACAGAGGAACGTTTCTAGGTGTAGGTTTCATCTGGATGGTTGCAGCTCATGAAGATCAGATGACCAGAAGCCTTCATTCAGAGTAAACCACTATTCCAACAGTAGAAACACAGTCGATCTCTTTAGTCCAGTAATGAACCACAGTCATGGAGAAGACTGCTGACCTGAAGGCTGTCCAGAAGATGACCATCAACTCCTTCAACAAGGAGCCTCAGAAGGTCTGAGAGGCTGCCAGCAGCTGATGGAAGCAGATGAATGGAAGCTGGCTGAAGGTAGAAGTGAAGCAGATGCAGCCTTCAGAGGACTGTGGAGAGAAGATGGTTCAAGAACGCTGGAGAACCCCACAGGCCCGAGGCTGGAGTCAGAACATCCAGAACCACCAGACGTCTTCAGGACAGGAGATACAACCATCACAGTCCTGATATCAGGCAGCAGATCTCGACTGGACTGAGGAGAAACAGAACCGGACTGTTCTCAGTGGTCCAAAGTCCTAAATTCTGCTGTTCATCTGGAGATCAAGGTCCCAGAGTCTGGATGAAGACTGGAGAAGGTCTCAGTCCAAGGAGTCTGAGGTCCAGAGTGAAGGTTCCTCTGTCTGAGATGATCTCTGGTGTCATCTGCTGGTGTTGGTCCACTGAGTTCTATCAGGTCCAGAGTCAACGCAGCTTCTAGCAGCAGATCTTCTTGCTTCATCTGCTGACAGGCTTCATGGAGATGCTGGTTTCCTTTATAGCAGAAGCTGATCACAGACATGACAAAAGGTTTGACCAGGATGTTGCTGTGTGGCCTGACCTGAACCCAACAGAACCCAACAGAACCCAACAGAACCCCACAGAACCCCACAGAACCCCACAGAACCCAACAGAACCCAACAGAACCCCACAGAACCCAACAGAACCCCACAGAACCCAACAGAACCCAACAGAACCCCACAGAACCCAACAGAACCCAACAGAACCAAACAGAATCCCACAGAACCCCACAGAACCCCACAGAACCCAACAGAACCCAACAGAGCCAAACAGAATCCCACAGAACCCAACAGAACCCAACAGAACCCCACAGAACCCCACAGAACCCAACAGAACTCAACAGAACCCAACAGAACCCAACAGAACCCCACAGAACCCAACAGAACCCAACAGAACTCAACAGAACCCAACAGAACCCAACAGAACCCCACAGAACCCAACAGAACCCAACAGAACTCAACAGAACCCAACAGAACCCAACAGAACCCCACAGAACCCAACAGAACCCAACAGAACCCAACAGAACCCCACAGAACCCAACAGAGCCCAACAGAATCCCACAGAACTCAGCAGAACCCAACAGAACCCAACAGAACCCCACAGAACCCCACAGAACCCCACAGAACCCAACAGAACCCCAGAACACAGCTGAGCTGAAGGCTTCCATCAGACCAACCACAGCTTCTTTACGTCTCAGCAGAACCTCAGTCGGATCTCCTCCAGGACTCATGGATGCAGTGATTCTGGTACTGAGTGAATAAATGGACCTTCAGAAGATGGACGGTTCTGTTCGTAAATCTGCTTAAATTAAAATACGACAAAAAATTAACTTTTTCACAACATTCTACTTTTTTGAGATGCACCATTATCTATAATCTATCTATAATCTATCTATCTATAATATATCTATCTATCTATCTATCATCTATCTATAATCTATCTATAATCTATCTATCTATAATCTATCTATCTATAATCTATCTATCTATAATCTATCTATAATCTATCTATCTATAATCTATCTATAATCTATCTATAATCTATCTATCTATAATCTATCTATAATCTATCTATAATCTATCTATCTATAATCTATCTATTATCTATCTATAATCTATCTATAATCTATCTATCTATCTATCTATAATCTATCTATAATCTATCTATAATCTATCTATAATCTATCTATCTATAATCTATCTATAATCTATCTATCTATCCGTAATCAATCATCTAGATCAGGCGTGGGCAAACTACGGCCCGGGGGCCATATGCGGCCTGTTTAACGTTTCAATCCGGCCCGCCGAACTTGAAAAAATTAAATGAATAAATCTTGTTAATGTTTTATTTTCCATGCAGTTCTGCTGTTTTCCCACTAGATGGCGCACTGTTGACACATTGACTTTGTTGAGGTGCAGCGTATTACTCCACATTTACCCTTTGACCCATCAGCCCTCCTGTAAAGATGAGCGGACCTAAGAAAAGGAAAGTTTTTCACTGAACACTGATCATCTGCTGTTTGCCTGATATGCCAGGAAACTGTGGCGGTTTTTAAAGGATATAACATTAGCCGTCACTTTGCCACGAAGCACGCTAACTATGCTAGCAAGCTGTCAACAAAAGAACGGGAAGCTGCTGCTCAGAAGTTGGCAGCTAATTTACAAACTGCCTTCAAGAGTCAAGTACTAAGGCCAGTTTTATGCTTTCATTCAAAATAGCAAAGGCCAGCAAACCTCTGTCTGAAGGCGAGTTTTAAAAGAATGTATGGTGGAGACGGCAGGTATTTTGTGCCCAGAGAGCAAAGACAAATTTGAAAAAATCCGTTTATCACACCGGACAGTGACTCGCCGTGTGGAACTAATAGATGAAGATATCACCAGCAACTTAAATAAAAAGGCGGAGTCGTTCACGTTATATTCGTTAGCAGTGGATGAAAGCAACGATGCCAAAGACACTGCTCAGCTCCTCATTTTTATCCGAGGGATCAACGACACTTTTGAAATAACGGAGGAGTTTTTGACATTGGAGTCTCTGAAAGGACAAACACGGGGAGAGGACTTGTTTGACCGGGTGTGTGCTGTCATCGAAAATATGAAGCTCCCCTGGAGTAAACTTATCACTGTCACCACAGATGGATCTCCGAATTTAACGAGGAAAAACGTTGGCCTGCTGAGGAGAATCCAGAATAAAGTGAAAGATGAAAATCCTGACCAGGATGTTATATTTCTCCACTGCATCATCCACCAGGAATCTCTGTGTAAATCGGTATTACAGCTGAACCATGTTGTGAATCCTGTCGTGAAACTCGTCAACTTTATATGTGCAAAGGGACTTCAGCACCGTCCGTTCATTACGTTGATGCGGATCACCAGGACCTGCTTTATCACTCCCATGTCCGCTGGTTAAGTTTGGGAAAAGTGTTTCAACAAGTGTGGGAGCTGAAAGAGGAGATTGGTGCATTTCTGGAGCACCTGGGGAAGGCTGATGAATTTCCTGAGCTGAGCAACAACAGCTGGCTTTGTGACTTTGCGTTTGCTGTGGATGTATTTTCACACTTGAACAAGCTCAATATGAAACTACAGGGGAAGGATCAGTTGGTGCACGACATGCACACAAACATGAAAGCCTTCAAAACCAAGCTGGCTTTATTCTCCAGGCAAATATTAAACAAGTCATTCACTCATTTTCTCACACGAGCCATGCTGAAAGAGGCCGGAGCAAAAGTGAAGAAATACAGCGAGTCACTGGATGCGCTGCACGGAGAATTCTGCCGTCGGTTTTCAGATTTCGAAAAGACTGACAGGTCACTTCAGTTGGTGGCTTTTCCTCTGTCACAGGAACCCGAAACAGCTCCAGAGGAGCTGCAGCTCGAACTGATCGACCTTCAGTCCGACCCTGTCTTACAAGAGAAGTTAAACTCTCTGAAACTGAATGACTTTTATGCTTCACTCAATGAAGCCGCGTTTCCAAATCTCCGGAGGACAGCGCAGAAGATGCTGGCATTGTTGGGCTCGACCTACATGTGTGAACCTTCAGTGTGATGAACATCAACAAAGCCAGCCACAGACCCAAGTTAACAGACCAACACCTGAGATCAATCTGAGAATCGCCACAACAAAACTAACTCCAGACTTTGATGCGCTGGCTAAAAAAGGAGACCAACAACAGTGTTCCCATTGAAATTAGAAGTAAGTTTCTCCGTTGTGTTGTGTAAAACATGCATTTGAAAATAATTAGTTCAATAAGCCTTAAATGTTACATGTTATTTCTTTTAAGGAACGTACATAAGTGAGGCGCAGGTGAGCGCACGTTCTCAAAATAAACAATGCGTGCGGATCAAATACAACGCGCTCGCTGCCACGGTTACGTCCTTGAACTGGTCGTTGTTGACTTTTGGCACTGGGGACCCAAACTGAACAGGAGGAGCAGGACAAGCACATCTGCATCTCCTACCATTTTTGAAATAATGACAGTCAGGAGGAGAGTGATGATGATGATGATATCCTGAAGGATAACAGAACTTTCAGTGCTTTAAAATAGAAATTGTTAGTAATAAAAAAAAGTTGTATTTTATTCATTTAAGTTTCAGTGTTTTCAGACTCATTTCAATAAATAGCTAAATTCTGTGGGGCGTCAAAGACAGATATTTTGTTGTAATGCTTTTGTTCATTTTCATTTGAAATTAAAGCACGTTTTCTCCATATCCCATGATATGTATTTTTTTCTCCAATGAGGTGCGGTTACCAAAACACTCCATCCATCTGCTCCTGGTCTGGCCCCTTTGCCAAATTTTAGAATCCATTGTGGCCCACGAATCAAAAAGTTTGCCCACCCCTGATCTGGATAGATATTTATAGATGTATGTATATTAGTGCAGCTGTATGTTTAAATCCTGCTCTGCTGTCAGTCTCTTGTCCTGTCCTCATAGTTTTAATGGATGAACATGTTTCAGTGGGACCAACAGGAGGCGCTGTTGCGTCTTCTGTCCAACACTGTGCACCGTCCCTTTAAGAAACTGACCCCTCCACTGCCCCTCCCCCTTGTGTCCTCCTGACCTTTGACATAAAAGGGCATGTCGGCACGGCAACAGTTGACATCACAGAGTCTAAAAACAGCAGAGAGTCTCAGCGTCTCCAACAGCAAGACAGTTTCACTTCACTGGTTCTGAGGGACGCATTCAGGTCTTCTGTCCTCTTCTTCTTCTCCTTCATCATCTTCTTCTTCTTCATCATCATCTTCTTCTTCTCCTTCTTCTCCTTCTCCTTCTTCTTCTTCTTCTTCTTCTTCTTCTTCTTCTTCATCATCATCATCTTCTTCTTCTCCTTCTCCTTCTCCTTCTTCTTCGTCGTCTGTCCTCTTTGTCCTCGTCCACGTTACCGTGGTCGTCCTCTCCATCCTCGGTGTCATGGAGAGTCTGGAGAAGCAGCTCATCTGTCCCATCTGTCTGGAGATGTTCACCAAGCCGGTGGTCATTCTGCCCTGTCAGCACAACCTGTGCCGCAAGTGTGCCAACGATGTCTTCCAGGTGAGGGTCACACCTGAGGGCCACACACACACCTGTGTACACAGTGATAGTATCAGCAGTCTTGTCTAAAGGTAGACTCAGACGTTAGTGATTTTCAGGTGTGAATGTTTACCTGTGCGACACCCCGCCCACTGCAGGCGTCCAATCCCTACCTGTCGTCGAGGAGCAGCTCCACGGTGACGTCTGGTGGACGTTTCCGCTGCCCGTCCTGCCGACATGAAGTGGTTCTGGACCGACACGGAGTCTACGGACTGCAGAGGAACCTGCTGGTGGAGAACATCATCGACATGTACAAACAGGGGAGCACCAGGTGCAGACACAGAAGTGTATACACCTGTACACACCTGTATTCACCTTTACACACCTGTACACACCTGTATTCACCTTTAGACACCTGTGCATACCTGTAGACACCTTTAGACACCTGTACACACCTATATTCACATGTTTTGCCGTTCTGAATGTTCCCGTACTGGAACCGAACGGAGAACTGCCGATAGCTGAGCACCTCACAGTAGGTCTCAGGTTTGTGGAAGCACCAACAGGAAGCTGAGCCTCGTCTCGTCGCAGATTCAAGGTTCGGTTTTCTGCAGAAGGAAACTGAAGACGACATTCGAGGGTCTCTGCTGCTCAGTTTGTTTGTTTCCTTAAAGCAGAGGAAACTGGAACAGCTGATCCAAGATACGCCTCCTCCTCTTCTTGGTTCCAGCGTCCTCCACCTGTTGACATCTGTGACGATGCAGACTCACACTTCCTGTTTCCTGTTTCCTGTTTCCTGTTTCCTATCTGATCCATGCAACATAAAACCTTCCTTCAAAATGAATATTTAACTTCTGCCACTGGTGACCAGTTCACCCAGTCCTCTGTGGAAGTTCACTGGAATTCACTGGTAGAAAAGTTGTTGGTCAGAATAAAACATGTTGCAGCTCTTTAATGCCACTAGAGGTCGCTGTCGGCCAATCAGAGCTCGATTCAAACAGCTGATGTGTTTGGACGACACTCAGACTATTTTCAGAGGGAGGTCAGTGAGACAGCAGATAATTATAGTCCTACAGCGGGAACAGCGGTCAGGACAACAGCATGTGACACACAACACAACACACAACACACAATATACAGACACACAACACAACACAGACACACAACACAACACAACACACAACACACAATATACAGACACACAACACAACACAGACACACAACACAACACACAACACACAATATACAGACACACAACACAGACACACAACACAACACAGACACACAATACAGACACACAACACAACACACAACACACAATATACAGACACACAACACACAATACAGACACACAACACAACACACAATATACAGACACACAGACACACAACACACAGACACACAACACACAATACAACACAGACACACAACACACAATACAACACACAACACACAATATACAGACACACAACACACAATACAGACACACAACACAACACACAATATACAGACACACAACACAACACACAACACACAATATACAGACACACAACACACAATACAGACACACAACACAACACACAATATACAGACACACAACACAACACACAACACACAATACAGACACACAACACAACACAACACACAACACAACACAGACACACAACACAGACACACAACACAACACAGACACACAACACACAACACAACACAACACACAACACAACACACAACACAGACACACAACACACAATACAGACACACAACACACAACACACAACACAACACAACACAGACACACAACACAGACACACAACACAACACAGACACACAACACACAACACAACACAACACACAACACAACACAACACAAGACACAATACACAGACACACAGACACACAACACACAGACACACAACACACAACACAACACAGACACACAACACCACACAACACACAACACAACACAACACAACACACAATACACAGACACACAGACACACAACACACAGACACACAACACACAATACAACACAGACACACAACACACAACACAACACACAATATACAGACACACAACACACAGACACACAACACAACACACAACACACAATACACAGACACACAACACAAAACACAACACACAACACAGACACACAACACAACACACAACACAACACAACACACAATACACAATACAACACAACACACAGACACACAATACAACACAGACACACAATATACAGACACACAACACAACACACAATATACAGACACACAACACACAGACACACAACACAACACACAACACACAACACAACACACAACACACAACATACAACACAACACACAATACACAGACACACAGACACACAACACACAGTCACACAACACACAATACAACACAGACACACAACACACAACACAACACACAATTTACAGACACACAACACACAACACACAACACAGACACACAACACAACACAGACACACCACACACAACACAACACAACACACAGACACACAATACAACACAGACACACAATATACAGACACACAACACAACACAACACACAATACAACACACAATATACAATATACAGACACACAACACACAGACACACAACACACAATATACAGACACACAACACACAGACACACAACACACAACACAACACACAATACACAACACACAATACAACACACAGACACACAACACACAACACAACACAACACAGACACACAATACAACACAGACACACAACACACAACACAACACACAATTTACAGACACACAACACACAACACACAACACAGACACACAACACACAACACAACACAGACACACAACACACAACACAACACAACACACAGACACACAATACAACACAGACACACAATATACAGACACACAACACAACACAACACACAATACAACACACAATATACAATATACAGACACACAACACACAGACACACAACACACAATATACAGACACACAACACACAGACACACAACACACAACACAACACACAATACACAACACACAATACAACACACAGACACACAACACACAACACAACACAACACACAGACACACAATACAACACAGACACACAACACAACACAGACACACAACACAACACACAGACATACAACACAACACACAATACACAACACACAGACATACAACACAACACACAATACACAACACACAGACACACAACACAACACACAATATACAGATACACAACACACAATACAACACAGACACACAATACAACACACAATATACAGACACACAACACAACACAACACACAACACAACACACAATATACAGACACACAACACACAATACAATACACAGACACACAACACAACACACAATACAACACAGACACACAACACAACACACAACACAACACAGACACACAACACAACACACAACACAACACACAATACAACACAGACACACAACACAACACAACACACAGACACACAACACAACACACAACACACAGACACACAACACAACACAGACACACAACACACAGACACACAACACAGACACACGACACAGACACACAACACAACACAACACAACACACAATACAACACAAACACACAACACAGACACACAACACAACACAGACACAACACAACACACAGACACAACACAACCAAAATATACAGACACACAACACACAGACACACAACACAACACAGACACACAACACAACACACAGACACACAACACAACACAGACACACAACACAACACACAGACACACAACACAGGCACACCACACAACACAACACACAACACAGACACACAACACAACACAACACACAATACAACACAGACACACAACACAACACAACACAGACACACAACACAGACACACAACACACAACACAACACAGACACACAACACAGACACACAACACAGACACACAACACAGACACAACACACAATACAACACACAGACACTATTAATTTAATGCTCTTATAGATGGTCGCTGTGTTATCTGGACAGCAGAGTAGAATGGTCTGACTGAACCTTATCGTTTTATCTGTCTGTCCACCTGTGTGTTTACCTGTCTGTCCACCTGTGTGTTTACCTGTCTGTCCACCTGTGTGTTTACCTGTCCGTTTACCTGTGTGTTTACCTGTCGGTGTGTCCACCTATGTGTCCACCTATGTCTCCAACTGTGTGTTTACCTGTCTGTCCACCTGTCTGTTTACCTGTCTGTTTACCTGTCTGTTCACCTGTCTGTTCACCTGTCTGTTTACCTGTCTGTCCACCTGTGTGTTTACCTGTGTGTTTACCTGTCTGTTTACCTGTCGGTGTGTCCACCTATGTGTCCACCTGTGTGTTTACCTGTCTGTTCACCTGTCTGTTTACCTGTCTGTCCACCTGTCTGTCCACCTGTCTGTTTAACTGTCTGTCCACCTGTGCATTTACCTGTGTGTTTACCTGTCTGTTTACCTGTCTGTTTACCTGTCTGTTCACCTGTCTGTTTACCTGTCTGTTTAACTGTCTGTCCACCTGTGTGTTTACCTGTCTGTTCACCTGTCTGTTCACCTGTGTGTTTACCTGTGTGTTTACCTGTGTGTTTACCTGTGTGTTTACCTGTCTGTTTACCTGTCGGTGTGTCCACCTATGTGTCCACCTATGTGTCCACCTGTGTGTTTACCTGTCTGTTCACCTGTCTGTCTACCTGTCTGTCCACCTGTGTGTTTACCTGTCTGCTCACCTGTCTGTCCACCTGTCTGTCCACCTGTCTGTTTACCTGTCTGTTTACCTGTGTGTTTACCTGTCTGTTTACCTGTCTGTCCACCTGTCTGTTCACCTGTCTGTCCACATGTCTGTTTACCTGTCTGTCCACCTGTGTGTCCACCTGTCTGTTTAACTGTCTGTCCACCTGTGTGTTTACCTGTGTGTTTACCTGTCTGTCCACCTGTCTGTTTACCTGTCTGTTTACCTGTCTGTTTACCTGTCTGTTCACCTGTCTGTTCACCTGTGTGTTTAACTGTCTGTCCACCTGTGTGTTTACCTGTCTGTCCACCTGTCTGTTTACATGTCTACCTGTGTGTCCACCTATGTGTCCACCTATGTGTCCACCTGTCTGTTCACCTGTCTGTTTACCTGTCTGTCCACCTGTCTGTCCACCTGTCTGTTTAACTGTCTGTCCACCTGTGCGTTTACCTGTGTGTTTACCTGTCTGTCCACCTGTCTGTGTAACTGTCTGTTTACCTGTCTGTTCACCTGTCTGTTCACCTGTCTGTTTAACTGTCTGTCCACCTGTGTGTTTACCTGTGTGTTTACCTGTCTGTCCACCTGTCTGTTTACCTGTCTGTTTACCTGTCTGTTCACCTGTGTGTTTACCTGTCTGTTCACCTGTCTGTTCACCTGTGTGTTTACCTGTCTGTTTACCTGTGTGTTTACCTGTCTGTTTACCTGTCTGTTTACCTGTCGGTGTGTCCACCTATGTGTCCACCTATGTGTCCACCTGTGTGTTTACTTGTCTGTTCACCTGTCTGTCTACCTGTCTGTCCACCTGTGTGTTTACCTGTCTGTTCACCTGTCTGTCCACCTGTCTGTTTACCTGTCTGTTTACCTGTGTGTTTACCTGTCTGTTTACCTGTCTGTCCACCTGTCTGTTTACCTGTCTGTTTACCTGTGTGTTTACCTGTGTGTTTACCTGTCTGTTTACCTGTCTGTCCACCTGTCTGTTTACCTGTCTGTCCACCTGTGTGTTTACCTGTCTGTTTACCTGTCCGTTCACCTGTCTGTTCACCTGTCTGTCCACCTGTGTGTTTACCTGTGTGTTTACCTGTCTCTGTGTCTACTTGTCTGTCCACATGTCTGTCCACCTGTCTGTCCACCTGTGTGTCTCAGTAAGCCAGTCCCAGAGGTGAAGGTGGAGCAGCCCATGTGTGAGGATCATGATGGTGAGAAGATCAACATCTACTGCGTCACCTGCAGTGTTCCCACCTGTTCCCTCTGTAAGGTGTTTGGAGTTCACAAAGACTGTGAGGTGGCCCCCATCAACGACGTCTTCCAGCAGCAGAAGGTCAACACAACAAAGACAACACGACAAACACAACAAACAACACGACAAACACAACAAACAACACAACAAACACAACAAACAACACAACAAACACAACAAACAACACAACAAACACAACAAACACAACAAACACAACAAACAACACGACAAACACAACAAACAACACAAGAAACACAACAAAGACAACACGACAAACACAACAAACAACACAAGAAACACAACAAAGACAACACGACACAACAAAGACAACAAACAACACGACAAACACAACAAACAACACAACAAACACAACAAAGACAACAAACAACACGACAAACACAACAAACAACACAACACGACAAAGACAACAAACAACACGACAAACACAACAAAGACAACACGACAAACACGACAAACAACACAAGAAACACAACAAAGACAACAAAGACAACAAACAACACGACAAACACAACAAACAACACAACAAACACAACAAACAACACAACAAACACAACAAACAACACAACAAACACAACAAACACAACAAAGACAACAAACAACACGACAAACACAACAAACAACACAACAAACACAACAAAGACAACAAACAACACGACAAACACAACAAACAACACAACACGACAAAGACAACAAACAACACGACAAACACAACAAAGACAACACGACAAACACGACAAAGACAACAAACAACACGACAAACACAACAAACACAACACATCAAACACAACAAACACAACACGACAAACACATCAAACACAACACAACAAACACAACAAACACAACACAACAAACACAACAAACACAACACGACAAACACAACACGACAAACACAACAAACACAACAAACAACACAACAAACACAACACAACAAACACAACACGACAAACACAACACGACAAACACAACACGACAAACACATCAAACACAACAAACACACACGACAAACACATCAAACACAACAAACAACACAACAAACACAACAAAGACAAACATCAAACATAACAAAACAAATCACAACACAAACACAACAAACAACACAACAAACACAATAAAACAACAAACACAAAAACAACACAACAAACACAACACAACAACAAACAAACACACAACAAACACAACAAACAAAAACACTGTGTGTGTGTGTGTGTCTGTGTGTGTGTGTGTGTGTGTGTGTGTGTGTATTTGTGTGTGTGTGTGTCTGTGTGTGTGTGTCTGTGTGTGTCTGTGTGTGTGTGTGTGTGTGTGTGTGTGTGTGTGTCTGTGTGTGTCTGTGTGTGTGTGTGTGTGTGTGTGTCTGTGTGTGTCTGTGTGTGTCTGTGTGTGTGTGTGTGTGTGTCTGTGTGTGTGTGTGTGTCTGTGTGTGTGTGTCTGTGTGTGTCTGTGTGTGTGTGTGTGTGTGTCTGTGTGTGTGTGTCTGTGTGTGTGTGTGTGTGTGTGTGTGTGTGTGTGTGTGTGTGTCTGTGTGTGTGTGTGTGTGTCTGTGTGTGTCTGTGTGTGTGTGTGTATTTGTGTGTGTGTGTGTGTGTGTCTGTGTGTGTGTGTGTGTGTCTGTGTGTGTCTGTGTGTGTGTGTGTGTGTGTGTGTGTGTGTGTCTGTGTGTGTCTGTGTGTGTGTGTGTGTGTGTGTGTGTGTGTGTCTGTGTGTGTGTCTGTGTGTGTCTGTGTGTGTCTGTGTGTGTGTGTGTGTGTGTGTGTGTGTGTGTCTGTGTGTGTCTGTGTGTGTGTGTGTGTGTGTGTGTGTGTGTGTGTGTGTGTGTGTGTGTGTGTCTGTGTGTGTGTGTGTGTGTGTGTGTGTGTGTCTGTGTGTGTGTGTGTGTGTGTGTGTGTGTGTGTGTGTGTGTGTGTGTGTCTGTGTGTGTCTGTGTGTCTGTGTGTGTCTGTGTGTGTGTGTGTGTGTGTGTGTGTTGTGTGTGTGTGTGTGTGTGTGTGTGTGTGTGTGTGTGTGTGTGTGTGTGTGTGTCTGTGTGTGTGTGTGTGTGTGTGTGTGTGTGTGTGTGTGTGTCTGTGTGTGTGTGTGTGTGTGTGTGTGTGTGTAGGTGGAGCTCACAGATTGTGTGTCGCTGCTGGTTGGGAACAACGAGAGAGTTCAGGCGATCATCAGCCAGTTGGAGGAAACCTGCAGAGCCGTCGACGTGAGTTTATCATTTTCCACTGAATGTTTCTGACACCAAGGAGGTCAAACAGGGGCCACATTAGCCTCAGGGGTCTAAGGGGCCACATTAGCCTTAAGGGGCCACATTAGCCTCAGGGGCCACATTAGCCTCAGGGGCCACATTAGCCTCAGGGGCCACATTAGCCTCAGAGGCCACATTAGCCTCAGGGGCCACATTAGCCTCAGGGGCCACATTAGCCTCAGGGGCCACATGAGCCTCAGGGGCCACATTAGCCTCAGAGGCCACATGAGCCTGAGCCTCAGCCTCAGGGCCACATTAGCCTCATTAGCCTCAGGCCCACATCAGAGCCGCAACCGGGTCAGGGTTAGGGTCAGGGTCAGGGTTAGATTAACAGGGGTCCTCATCAGGGTCAGGCCAGGATCATTCAGCAGGATCAGGGTCAGGGTCAGGATCAGGGTCAGGGGGACCACAGGGTCAGGTTCAGGGTAGCAGGGTCAGGATCAGCCACATCAGGGGTCAGACTGTTGGGATCAGAACCGAACCGGGTCAGGTTAGGGTCAGGATCAGGGTAGACTGGGTCAGGTCAGGAGGGTCAGGATCAGGATCAGGGTCAGGTTCAGGATCAGGATCAGGGTCAGGGTCAGGATCAGGGTCAGGGTCAGGGTTAGACTGGGTTAAACAGGGTCAGGTTCAGGGTCAGGGTCAGGGTCAGGGTCAGGATCAGGATCAGGGTCAGGTCAGGGTCAGGGTCAGGATCAGGGTCAGGATCAGGGTCAGGGTCAGGATCAGGGTCAGGGTCAGGGTCAGGGTCAGGGTCAGGGTCAGGGTCAGGGTCAGGGATCAGGTCAGGATCAGATCAGGATCAGGGTCAGTCCAGGGTCAGGGTCAGGGGTCAGGTTCAGGGTCAGGGTCAGGATCAGGGTCAGGATCAGGATCAGGATCAGGGTCAGGGTCAGGGTCAGGGTCAGGGTCAGGGTTAGACTGGGTTAAACAGGGTCAGGTTCAGGGTCAGGGTCAGGGTCAGGGTCAGGGTCAGGGTCAGGTCAGGGTCAGGTCAGGGTCAGGATCAGGGTCAGGATCAGGGTCAGGGTCAGGATCAGGGTCAGGGTCAGGGTCAGGGTCAGGGTCAGGATCAGGGTCAGGGTCAGGGTCAGGGTCAGGGTCAGGATCAGGGTCAGGATCAGGGTCAGGATCAGGGTCAGGGTCAGGCTGAGCACACAGACATCCAGAGCCTGGAGGACAGAACCTCTGAAACAACATCCAGGTCTTCTGATTGGATCTAAACCGATGGAGTCGTTCGTCTGCAAACAGAAACACCTGAAGAAGGTTTGAGATGTTGTCAGACCTCCGTGTGTCGTGGCTCCATCTCTGCTCATCTTCAATCAGCTTCTCAGATCTCAGATTATTGATCACTCTGATCTGAACCGCTGTCAGTTTCTAACTTCTCCACTGCTGACTTTGTGTTTGGAACTCAGGAGGAGGAAGGGTTGATTTCAGAGCAGAGGAACCTTCATGTCCTCATCGCTCAGCGATCTGAGGACCCTTCGCTCTTCTAGATGAGATCCACTAAACTCACTCATCTCTATAATAATAACAACAGTTGTTGTTCTCATGACCATCATCTCTATAGGAATGACCTCTGCTGGATTAATGACCACATCTGTAGACGTGTAGCTAACGCTCACACAAACTGTGTTTGCAGGAAAACGGTCGCCGGCAGAAGTCGAAGGTGTGCGAGACGTTCGATCACCTGTTCGCCGTGCTGGAGGAGAAGAAAAGTGAGCTGACGCTGAGGATCAACAGCGAGCAGGAGGAGAAGCTGGACTACGTCCGCGGTCTGACCAGGAAGTACACGGATCACCTGGACAGCACCGCCAAGCTGCTGGAGACCTGCATCCAGACGCTGGACGAATCAGAGATGGCCGTGTTCCTGCAGGTGAACCTCTGACAGATTCACACCTGTTGGTTACAGCTATCAGGAAACAAAGGCTGTGATTGGTTTAGAGCTGGTCACGTGATTGCCCTGATTTTCTGGCACATCACCATGGTTACAGACAGGAGTTAGCTCTGAGTGTGCTAGTCCCCGTTAGCATGCAGCTGCTATTAGTCAACAGTTAGGGTTAGCAGGCACCGCGTTAGCTGAACATTAGCATCATGCTGCTGTCATTAAAGTGCTGTTTAACAAACCCATCAGATGAACAGTTTAACATCTGCTAAGCGTTTGATGGTTCTAATAACCTGCAGCCAAACCAAAGCTACGTTCCCTTTTCATGTCCAGTAGTGACAACATTATTCAGCTAACCCTGATCCAGACCCTGACCCTGACCCTGCTCCTCTCAGGCTCTTCAACTGGTTTCATGACACCTTGAAGGTTCCAGCCTCATGCAGACAGTAGGTGGACATGTAGGACTTGGTTTTATGGAAGGCTTTCATCTCTGACAGCTTTAGAACGAAGGATGTCTGATTCTTTAATCCCATCTACCTGGCTGCTGACAGGTCTTGACCTCCTTGTCTGTGTTGTTGCTGCTTCTTTACCTGATGATTAACCTGTCAAAGCCTCGACTCTGTTTCCTCTACAGGCTCCACAGATCTGATGAAGTCCCTTTGGGTAAATGAAACACCAAGTCTGCTTTGAAACATGCTGTGGTTCGACCTCTTAAAGACACCCAACCCAGACTCGTCAGTTCTGAACAATTCTACATGAACTTCTAAACTCAGCTTCTTTATCTGAAGCCTTAGAAAAGTGGTTTGAACCCAGCTGTAGGCCTTTCTGTGTGACAGTGACAGTGACTGTGTGCTTCTTTACAATGACTGTAATCAGGAAGTGTTAGCATCAGACTGCTGCTGCTGTGGACTGAAGCTGAATCTTTGATTTCTCATCCACAGGCGGCAAAACCTCTACTGCAGAAGTAAGTTTCTGTCTCTGCGGGCAACACGCGCCATGTTAGTTATTGTTTGATAATGTTGTTGTCAGTTACTGTTTGTTGTTTGCTTTAATGTTTGTTGTTAGCTTTATTGTTGTTTACTGTTTGTTACTTCTTGCTGTCGTCTGTTATTGAGACGCTGGTGTTTATGTTCACCAGGATTGTGGAGGGAACCAACACGTCTCACCTGGATAAGGTTCAGCCCGGCTACGAGAACATGGAGCACTTCACGGCTAACTTTGAATGTCAGAGGAGAGCGCTGAGCATCATCGACTTCATCAAACGTAAACAGCACCGTCATGGACCAATCAGAGATGAGACACCTCAGTCAGAGTCAGAGTGTTAGCATGCTAACAAATTCAGCAACATAGTGCTACTGTCATTTAGAATAATGCATGCTAAATGTGAGCAAGGTAATAAATTTACACATAGAATTCTAAAACGATAGCATGCTGCATGTTTGCAAATAACATGCTAATGTGTTAGCAATGCGATGCTAGCATTTACAAAACTGTATTAGCATGGACAGACTAGCATTAAGGGCACTGTATGTTAGCATTGGCATGCTAATGTGTTAGCACTATGCTGCTCTCTGTCTCTCAGTGGACGAAGATGATGGTGATGATGAAGATGAGGTCAATGTCAGAGCGTCAACAGGAAGTCGAGCTGGGTCACAACAGAACTTTGCACCTGCAGGACTCACAGCCAATCAGCAGTCGTCTCTGTCACCTGTCCTCTCAGCCCCGCCCCCCCAGAGGCCCACAGAGACCCCACCCATCTCTGCCTCACAGACAAAGAGCCCCGCCTCTTCGGCATCATCCACACATGCCCCGCCCCCTCTGCCCCTCCCCCCCGCCAGCTCCTCCCTCCAGGTGTGACATCACAGTTTAAACATTAAAACAAGTGTCGTGCGACTAAAGACTGAAACTGAGTCTTGTTCTTGTTCTGCAGTCGGAGCAGCAGAGCGAGTCGGAGGACGGACCCAGACACGTGTTCTCCTTCAGCTGGCTCAACCAGAAATAGAACCTGGACCTGGACTGGTCCGACCAAACAACGTTTTCTTCTGATGACAGACTTTTCCTAAAGTCTGGAGGATGTTTTTAAACCCTGACATGTTTTACTTTTTAAATTCAAGTTCTGAAGAGAAATAAAAGCCGTTTCATTCTGAGCCTCTCTTTCTTCCTGGGTCTGGTCCAGACAGCATCCTGCAGGCGGTTCTGAGCCGCACCACTCAGTTCTGCTTCAGTCAGTTCCTCCTGTCGGGTTCTGGGTCGGGTTCTGGTTCAGGTTCTGGTTCGGGTTAGGAGGCAGATCTGCTCTACAGGTTGAATTAGAGGTGCAAGAAGACATAAACCAGGAACAGCTGCATCACAGACTGTTTATTTTAAGCAAAGCCAGTCAAACAGACAAACAGACAGAAACCTGAAGTAGAAACTAAAAGCACTGTTTTAAATCAAGAAGCCAAACTGGTTAGTTTTATTTATGTTATTTATTATTGTGCTGTTGTTCTTTTCTTCAATCAATCAGCTTTATTTAAACATTTGTTCTTAACAGTAACCGTGGAGGATCAAAATACTCATCAATAAATGTAAAACACAATAAACACAAACAAACAGTTACGTTGTTGATGATTGTTGTTGTTGCTGTAATTATTTTAGATTTGCAGAAAAGTGTTTAATTTATCAGCTTTCATCAAAAAACACCTGAAACGAAGTTAAAATATGAAATCAGAACATCAGGACTCCAGTCCTCTGGATCTGCAAACAACACGTTGTTTATTTCAGAGGTCAGCAAATTAGGATGGATTTGTTTGTTTGTTTGCTGATTCCAGATTGTTTATTCACATGTTTACTTCCTGGTTGTTTGTTTACATATTTACTTGCTGGCATTTTGTTTACTTGCTGGCTGCTTGTTACTTGGTTGCTGGTTGTTTACCTGTGTCTTGCTGTTTGTTTACCTGTTTACTTTCTGGCTGTTTGTTTACAAGTTTACTTGCTGGCTGTTTGTTTACTTGTTTATTTGCGGTTTGTTTACTTGTTTACTTTCTGGCTGTTTGTTTACTTGTTTACTTGCTGTTTGTTTACTTGTTTACTTGCTGACTGTTTGTTTACTTGTTTACTTCCTGGGTGTTTGTATACTTGTTTACTTGCTGGCTGTTTGCTTACTTGTTTGCTTTCTGGCTTTTTGTTTACTTGCTGGCTTCTTGTTTACTTGATGGCTGCTTGTTTACTTGATGGCTGCTTGTTTAATTTTTTACTTGCTGTTTGTTTCCATGTTTACTTGTTAACGTTTTGTTTACTTGTTTACTTGCTGGCTTCTTGTTTACTTGATGGCTGCTTGTTTAATTTTTTACTTGCTGTTTGTTTCCATGTTTACTTGCTAACGTTTTGTTTACTTGTTTACTTTCTGGCTGCTTGTTTACTTGCTAACTGTTTGTTTACTTGCTGGCTGTTTATTTACTTGTTTACTTGTTGGCTGCTTGTTTACTTGCTTGCTGTTTGTTTACTTGTTTATTTGCTGGCTGTTTGTTTACTTGCTAACTGCTTGTTTACTTGTTTAGTCGCTGGCTGCTTGTTTACTTGCTGGCTGTTTGTTTACTTGCTAACTGCTAGTTTACTTGCTAACTGCTTGTTTACTCGCTGGCTGCCTGTTTACTTACTGGCTGTTTGTTTACTTGTTTACGTGCTGGCTGTTTGTTTACTTATTTACGTGCTGGCTGTTCGTTTACTTGCTAACTGCTTGTTTACTTGTTTCCTCGCTGGCTGCCTGTTTACTTGCTGGCTGTTTGTTTACTTGTTTACTTGCTGGCTGTTTGTTTACTTTTTTACATGCTGGCTGTTCGTTTACTTGCTAACCGCTTGTTTACTTGTTTACTCTCTGGCTGCTTGTTTACTCGCTGGCTGTTTGTTTACTTATTTACTTGCTGGCTGTTTGTTTACTTGCTAACTGCTTGTTTACTCGCTGGCTGCTTGTTTAC
>CM045454.1:255533-338971 GCA_024666655.1 Dascyllus trimaculatus
TCTGTGTCCTGGTTGGTCCTGTTCCTCACGTGTTTGACCACATGTGGCCACGTGAGATCAGGTGAGAGGCTGCTCAGAGCCGGAGTTCTGGAGCTCCTCAGACCCTGATCCACATTCCAGAGCTCAGAAGCAAGCCGACACTGATCAGCTGGTTTGACTGCTCTGATGGTGATTAACGGTTATTGATTACTCTGTGAGCCGTCCACGATGGAGCTTTGAGCTGGTTCTGGTTCTGGTTCTGGTTCTGGTTCTGGTCCCACTGGTGGTTTGACTGAACTTGTGTTTGTGCTTCAGGTGCAGATGTCCAGCTCACTCCAACACCTTCCACAGAGGTCAGTCTCATCCATACATGTGATCGGTTTACAGCTCCGAGCTGATCGATCAGAGCCGGTCAATGATTGATCAGAGCTGGTGGATCAATGATTGATCAGCTCACAGGTTATCAGGAAGGAGGTCAGGGTCTGTTTTTACAATCCACCGACCCTGAACCGAGCAGCTGAAGGCTGAAGTCTGAGGATCAATAACAGGATCATCAGTACAGGATCAGTAATCCATCAGTAATTAATCAGTAATCCATCAGTAATCCATCAGTAATTAATCAGTAATCCATCAGTAATCCATCACTAATTAATCAGTAATTAATCAGTAATTAATCAGTAATTAATCAGTAATCCATCAGTAATCCATCAGTAATTAATCAGTAATCCATCAGTAATTAATCAGTAATCCATCAGTAATCCATCAGTAATCTATCATTGATTTATCAGTAATCCATCAGTAATCTATCATTGATTTATCAGTAATCCATCAGTAATCTATCATTGATTTATCAGTAATCTATCAGTAATCTATCATTGATTTATCAGTAATCTATCAGTAATCTATCATTGATTTATCAGTAATCTATCAGTAATCCATCAGTAATTAATCAGTAATCCATCAGTAATCTATCATTGATTTATCAGTAATCTATCAGTAATCTATCATTGATTTATCAGTAATCCATCAGTAATCTATCATTGATTTATCAGTAATCTATCAGTAATCTATCATTGATTTATCAGTAATCTATCAGTAATCTATCATTGATCTATCATTGATTTATCAGTAATCTATCAGTAGTTGATCATTTACCACTGATTGCTCACTGATTGCTCACTGATTGATCACCGATCGATCACCGATCCATCCAGAGGTGTTCTGACTGGCCGTCTCTCTGCAGGTGTTGGCGCCGCCTCCTGCACCGTGAGGAAAACCGACTACGCCTTCGAGGTAACGACGACTCAGCAGCTGATCAATAAAGCACCCAGTGGAAACGCTGAGTCACTGAAACAATTACCACGACTCAGCAGCTGATCAGCTGTCAACTGTGTTTGTCAGATGGCGAGTTCCAACATCAGATATGGAGAAGGGGTCACCAAGGAGATCGGCATGGTAACCACTGTCCTCTTCATCGTCCTCATCATCACTGTGTCAGCTGGTTCATCCTCTGAGGAGCACGAATATTAGCCTGAAGGAGCTGCAGCTAACAGATAGAGAGCTATAATCATTCACATGTACCATTTAGTTGAACTGACAAAATGCTAACAAGCCAGCTAACTTAGCACTAGCATGTTAGCAGCTAGCTAGCATGTAGCAGTTCACCAGGCAGCACGCATGTGGTCACTTCCTCCCCTCGTGGTTCCTCTTGTTGCTGTGCAGAAAGGTTTTCACTGTTGTTGTTGTTGTTCCTCTAGTTGTTGTTGTTGTTGTTCCTCTAGTTGTTGTTGTTCCTCTAGTTGTTGTTGTTGCCATCGTTGCTCGTCTTTGTTGTTCGTGCTGTTGTTGTTCTTGTTAATGGTATTGTTGTCTTTGTTGTTGTTGTTCATTCTTTTTGTTCTTTCACTGCTGTCATTGTTGCCACCGCCGCTTTTGGTTGTAAACGTTGTTGTTGTTGTTGTTGCTTTGATTGTTGCTGCTGTTGTTGTTATGGTTGCTTTGATTGTTGCTGTTGTTGTTATGGTTGCTTTGATTGTTGCTGTTGTTGTTATGGTTGCTTTGATTGTTGCTGCTGTTGTTGTTATGGTTGCTTTGATTGTTGCTGTTGTTGTTATGGTTGCTTTGATTGTTGCTGCTGCTGTTGTTATGGTTGCTTTGATTGTTGCTGTTGTTGTTATGGTTGCTTTGATTGTTGCTGCTGTTGTTGTTATGGTTGCTTTGATTGTTGCTGCTGTTGTTATGGTTGCTTTGATTGTTGCTGCTGCTGTTGTTATGGTTGCTTTGATTGTTGCTGTTGTTGTTATGGTTGCTTTGATTGTTGCTGCTGCTGTTGTCATCGCTGCTCTTCCTGTCGTCGTGGTTCTTCTTCTTCTCCTGCAGGATTTGCAGAATTTGGGTGCTCGGAACGTTTGTGTGATGACGGACCGGATGCTGTCCCGCCTCCCTCCGGTGGCGGCGGTTCTGGAGTCTCTGGCAAAGAATGGCGTCAGGTACCGAGTGTACGACAGCGTGAGGGTGGAGCCTACGGATGCCAGGTGAGTCAGGTGACCTCGCTGGTTGCAGGCAGGTCTTCAGAGGTTCTGACTGTCCGTGTGTCGCAGCTTCAAAGACGCGATCTCATTCGCTAAGAGCGACTCGTTCGACGTGTTCGTGGCGGTGGGCGGCGGCTCCGTGATCGACACCTGCAAAGCAGCCAACCTGTACGCGAGTCACCCCGACGCAGACTTCCTGGACTTCGTCAACGCTCCAATCGGAAAAGGGAAGCCGGTGACGGGCGCCGTGAAGCCGCTGATCGCAGGTAGGACACGCTCAGGGTGTTGATCAATCGATGATCAGTGACTCAGCTGGACGTCGGCAGGTCATTGATAAATCAATCAATCAGATGTCACCAGGTTATTGATCCGTTCATCAGTGACCTCAGCAGGCAGGTTTATTGATCGGTTAATCGATCAGTTTGTTGATGCTTCTCTCCTCAGTTCCTACGACTGCAGGAACCGGCAGCGAGACGACCGGCGTCGCCATCTTTGACTACGAACCGCTGAAGGCCAAGACAGGCGAGTTTCAAAATAAAAGAATTATTCTAACACTGTAAAGCATTTCACATTAAAAGCCCTGCTGGAGACAGTCGAACCTCTGAGTTTCTGGAAGATTTTGAATTGAAATATTCCGTCAATAAAACCAGGTGATTATTGATTATTGCTGATCGAGTGTTTTCTGTATTATCATGTAAACGTTTGCCTTCCTCTAACAAACAACAAACTTTTGTTTATTGTTTGTTAGTGAAGAAGGATCTCTGTGATGTCATGTCCAGTGAGGATGACATCAGTGTCAGACTGAGCTGTGATTGGTTGTCTCTGCTCAGGTATCGCCAGCAGAGCCATCAGACCCATGCTGGGGATCGTGGACCCGCTGCACACACTGAGCATGCCCGAGAGAGTCGCGGCCAACAGCGGCTTCGACGTCCTCTGGTCCGTCTGTGGTTCATTTTAACAGTTTTAACCCTCCACACTCCAAAACCTGTTCACTGACCAGCAGAAGGCCTCCGTCCCTCCGCTGTAGAATCACTCTGTCCTACATTTCTCATGGAAATAGACATTAGAACTATGAGTGTTCTACTTTGGCTGTAGCCAGAGAGGAGGTGACGATGGAGGTGGTTCATGTCTGCAGGAGGAGGATCAACATTAGCTCCAGAGTTTTAACAGCTGAGGAGACGTGGTGGTTATTAATAAACATTAGTCCTCTCTGGTTTTCTCCTTCATGTTGTTCTGGTTCCACTGAGCTGCAGGGCTTTAAGATGAACCTCAGTGAGGGTTCAGAGGGTTAAACATGGCAGCAGGGCTGTCCCACATTTTTCATGTTGCTTGTTGTTACCATGGCAACAGGCGGTAACTCATGACCCGTTTCCTGTCCTTCAGTCACGCTCTGGAGTCCTACACCGCCCTGCCCTACCACCAGAGGGCGCCCTGCCCCACCAACCCCATCAACCGCCCCGCCTACCAGGGCAGCAACCCCATCAGTGACGTGTGGTCCCGCCACGCCCTCCACGTGGTCGCCAAGTACATGAAGCGGTACGTAAGTGCAGAGGAACCGAACAGGAACCTGACATGGTTCCACTGTCAGCTCTTAGCTAAATGAGATCCCAGTGGAAACAATCCAGACGTTAAAGACTTGACAGAGGCTGGAGATCAAACGACAGGTTAATGTTTTAATGTGACCTCACCTAAAGTACAACTCTGGTATCAGAAGAACCTGCTCATCAACACCAGGTTTATCTTTAGAACCAGCTCCAGCAGGAGTCTTATGAACTGATTGATTGATTGATTGACTGACTGATGGATCGATCACAGAGCTGTGCGGGACCCCGAGGACCTGGAGGCTCGGTCCAGCATGCACCTGGCCAGCGTGTTCGCCGGGATCGGCTTCGGAAACGCCGGAGTTCATCTGTGGTGAGATTTGAAGCTGCAGCTTTGATGTCATTCAGGTTTTAAGTGAAGCCTTCAGGTAAAGTGTTGGAATGTGGTCAGTGAACACCTGGATGACATCACTCCTGTTCAGTCCACGTGGAGAACAGGAAGTTCTCGAGGCTCTCAGTGACGGGCTCTTTGTGTGTTCTGTCGCTGCAGTCACGGGATGTCGTATCCGATCGCAGGTAACGTGAAGACCCACTCCGCTAAGGGCTACAGCGTGGAGCACCCCCTGGTGGTGAGTCAGCACATTACAGTTCACCATTAATGTTCTCTGTTGGAGGCAGAACCAGAGAACCCAGACAGGTTCCCAGAGGAACCTCTGTGGTTCTGGAACGTGTTGCTCACTGATCCTGATGTCAGTAGTTATTGTGTGTTCTCGTGTGTGTTCTCATGCATGTTCTCGTCTGTGTTTGTCATGTATGTTCTCATGTATGTTCTCATGTATGTTCTCATGTATGTTCTCATGTATGTTCTCATGTGTGTGTTCTCATGTGTGTGTTCTCATGTATGTTCTCATGTATGTTCTCATGTGTGTGTTCTCATGTATGTTCTCATGTATGTTCTCATGTATGTTCTCATGTATGTTCTCATGTGTGTGTTCTCATGTGTGTTCTCAGCCTCATGGACTCTCGGTCGTCCTCACATCTCCGGCTGTCTTCAGCTTCACTGCTCCAATGTGTCCAGAGCGCCACCTGGAGGCTGCAGAGATCCTCGGTACCTGAACGCCTCACAGACCAACACAACACAGGGTTGAACAAAGCAGCTTCAGACTGCAGGAAAATAAAGTTGAAGCAGAAATAAACTGAAGTCAAACATCCAGCAGCAGCAACAAGCATGTTTGTAATAAAACTGTTAACTGGACCTTCCAGCAGCCAGTGAACACCTCGTTTTAGGTCTGTTAGGTCTTTTAGGTGTGCTGCGTTCAGGTGCGGTAACAGACTGTGCTGCGTTCAGGTGCAGACGTGCGGCAGGTGAAGCGGGAGGATGCGGGTGAAGTTCTGGCCGATGCGCTGCGTCGGTTCCTTTACGAGCTGCAGGTGGAGGACGGACTGGCAGCTGTAGGATACAGTAAAGACGACATCCCAGATCTGGTCAAAGGAACCATCCCTCAGGTGAGTCACACCTGAACCTGCCACGTTAATTAACAGCCCAGTGAGGGCAGGTGGGGAGGTCTGAAGAGATGCTTCATTAACCATGTGTTCGTGGTGCGTTCAGGAGCGAGTGACCAAACTGTCTCCCAGAGAGCACAGCGAGGAGGACCTGAGCCGGCTGTTTGAAGCGTCCATGAAGCTGTACTGAGGATCTTCACCTGTCAGGTGGAGCTGCAGTTCACGTGGCGGCCAGCAGGTGCTGCTGTTGGTCGTAGATGAAGCAAAGGGCTGTGTGTGCCTAGAGACACCAGCGTCCAGGCTTTAGGTCTGGATGATTCTGATCTTGAAACTTCTGATTACAACCTGATGGTTTATTTTAACGTTTAAATCATTTGTGTAATAAAATGAAATCTGAGTGAGTCTGGTGTTTCTGTCTGGTCCAGTTGAAAACGTCCTCGAAGCTTCAGTCGTAGCGTCTGGTCAGTTTGTAGAAGATGTTTCATAGCCATGACTGAGCAGCAGTTTGTTGAGCTGGAGCTCAGCCCGGTGGGTCTTTGTGGAAGAGACTTAAAGAGATTTTGTTCATGTTGAAATTAAAACCAGTGGATCCAGTTCAGATGCAGCTGATTGAATGTTGGACAGCCGACGAGCACATTCACAGAAACTAACTCTAAATTTAAGTTGACCTCAGAAGAGTAACAGGAAGTTCAAGAACCTTGTCTGAAAGCAGCAGAAGTGGCTGTGAGTCAAAGGAGCTGCAGTGGTGTGTGTTTCCCAGAACAAGGTTTTAATCCGGTTTAATCTGATCCAGGAACAGCCTGATCTCTAACGGGTTTAACCTGCAGACAGACAACGAGCTAAACGCTGCTCAGCGCTGCACAGGCTTCACCGTCAAGTCAAACCCAGCCTGCAGCTCTGTGGACCCCCAGAAACTCTAAACCGGTCCAGAATCATTCTGGTCCCACAGTAGGTACTGGTCGTGGAGCTCATCACAGCCACAGAACCAGAACAGATCTCGGTGGAGGTTTCAGCAGAACTTTCTGAAATTCCTCCTTCTGACCAACAACCAGGAAACCAGCAGTAACATCAGTACCGACCAGAACCTTCAAGGTTCTGATAGGGTGGTCATCAGCTGCCAGCAGCTCAGTAAATGTTCTAGAACGTTCCCATCAGTTCTCCAGGAAAGTCCACATGAGATGATTCCAGACTCAGACAGAGGAACGTTTCTAGGTGTAGGTTTCATCTGGATGGTTGCAGCTCATGAAGATCAGATGACCAGAAGCCTTCATTCAGAGTAAACCACTATTCCAACAGTAGAAACACAGTCGATCTCTTTAGTCCAGTAATGAACCACAGTCATGGAGAAGACTGCTGACCTGAAGGCTGTCCAGAAGATGACCATCAACTCCTTCATGTATATATATAGAACATATATAGAACACCTGTGTAACATCTGTAACCTGTAGAACACCTGTAGAACATATATAGAACACCTGTAGAACATCTGTAACCTGTAGAACATCTGTAACCTGTAGAACACCTGTAGAACATCTGTAACCTGTAGAACACCTGTAACCTGTAGAACACCTGTAGAACATATATAGAACATATATAGAACACCTGTAGAACATCTGTAACCTGTAGAACATCTGTAACCTGTAGAACACCTGTAACCTATAGAACACCTGTAGAACACCTGTAACCTGTAGAACACCTGTAGAACATATATAGAACACCTGTAGAACATCTGTAACCTGTAGAACACCTGTAGAACATCTGTAACCTGTAGAACACCTGTAACCTGTAGAACACCTGTAGAACATATATAGAACATATATAGAACACCTGTAGAACACCTGTAACCTGTAGAACACCTGTAACCTGTAGAACACCTGTAGAACATCTGTAACCTGTAGAACACCTGTAGAACACCTGTAACCTGCAGAACATCTGTAACCTGTAGAACACCTGTAGAACATCTGTAACCTGTAGAACATATATAGAACATATATAGAACACCTGTAGAACATCTGTAACCTGTAGAACATCTGTAACCTGTAGAACACCTGTAGAACATATATAGAACATATATAGAACACCTGTAGAACATCTGTAACCTGTAGAACACCTGTAGAACACCTGTAACCCGTAGAACATCTGTAACCTGTAGAACATATATAGAACATATATAGAACACCTGTGTAACACAGACCTTTACATAGGAGAGGATAAACCTGTAGTTTGTTCTCTTATATAGAGGAGAATGAAGGAAGCATCAATCTTGGACAAACACCTGTAAACATGAAGCTCCAGCTGCTGATCAGGGTCTTATAATGCAGCACTGAGGTCCTCACCTCCATGAACACCTGGAGGCAGGTGAGTCGTGTGTGTGTGTGTGTGTGTGTGTGTGTGTGTGTGTGTGTGTGTGAGGGATTAGCTGCAGTATTTAATCTTCTGTCTCTCGGTGTGTTTTCAGTCAACATGCAGCAGATCTACAGACACACTGACGAACACTTGGAGGTTTATACGACCGTCTTCTCCCCACAAGGTGAGTCAACACAGCGTTCTGGACCATGAGGCAGGCTCACCTCATCCAGGTGTCTTCAGGTGTCTGGCTTTAGTTAACCCGCCAGCAGACGGAGCGCTGCTGGTTATTGTGGGTTAAAGTCTTGTTCGTGTCACTGCTGGACCAGAACCTGTAGGTCGAGGCGTGGAACAGGCTGGTGGGGTTTCGTGTTGTAGCGTCTCTCTGAACCGTGGAAACTCCTCAGGTCTTAAAGCTCTGCAGCTGATCTGTTCATGTGAAGCCTCCCTTCAGACTGTGGTAAAGTGACTCGGTCCGACCCGGTTAGACTATTGCTGGGACTTTACCGGATCAGAACCAGCCGAACATTCAGACTGACAGGAGCTCTAATCGCTACCACTGTGTCTTCCACTGAGGAGCCCAGAGCAGGTCAGACCGACTCCCAGGTCCACAGAAGGCTGTAATCCTGAAGCAGCACGAGGAGTTTAAAGCAACGCTGAGAAGAACTCCGGACTGAGCCACTGACGCTGAGGTTATCACTGGAAGGACTCCAGGGTTGTTCCTTCATGCTGCCCAATAAAAGACCAGCTACTGACCGAATAGTCCAGAAATAGAAAACTAACTGTCCCCGGTGCCGTGGACCTTCAGCCTGGTTCTTATGGCCGTCAGACACGTTTCATCCTTTCAGCTGCTTATTAGTGTTGGAGGTCAGTAAAGAACAAACTTAAATCATAGTTCAGACCGATGCGTCGGTTCTACTGAAGACCGTATGTCAGGAACCCGAACTCTGAGAGGCTTCAGGGTTCTCTCAGTCAGCTCAGGTGTTCAGCATCAGTTACCATGGAGATGAAGAAGTCTAACCTGAAGTTACCTCCAAAACCTGAAATCAGACCTCTGTACAGCTTCACCTGTTGTCTGGATGAACACCTGCTTCATTGTGTTCTGTTCCAAAGTTAGAAATATAAAATAAGACCGTTAATACACGAAGGCTTTACTTCCGCCTCTCTTCAGCCTCCACAGCTACAAACCAGGGAGAATCTGACCAGCTGCTACCTCACAGCTGACTAACCAATAGGGGTCCAGCTCCATATAGCTCCACCCCCTCACTGCTCCCAGGTGAACCAATCAGAATGAGCAGCTTCCTCTCAGTCCACCAGGTTTATTCCCTCCCTACAGCTGCTTCTGCTAAACTCTAAACGTCTAAACCGCTAGCTGAACTCACCAAATGTTCTGATGTAGGAGTGAACACAAGAGTCTGCATCCCTGACAGCATCTGAGGACCTGATGGTCCCCACAACTATAGGAGGATCCTTGGTGTTAGCGTGCTGTGTAGCTAATGTGGCTAACGTTAGCTTTGGTGGCCAGTGCTATGAATGAACCGTGACACTGAGACATTAAGAGATGATTAAACCAGGTGACTTTCAGTCTGTTGACAGCAGAAGCTCCTTTTAAAACACCAGTTATCTTCAGTTTCTGGAGGATAAACGGGGTTTGGGCGACGAGTTCAGAGTTTTAAATAGCTGTGAACATTCAGGGAGCAAACATTCAGGGAACATTTAGGGAACATTCAGGGAGCAAACATTCAGGGAGCAAACATTCAGGAACATTCAGGGAACATTTAGGGAACATTCAGGGAGCAAACATTCAGGGAGCAAACATTCAGGGAACATTCAGGGAACATTTAGGGAACATTCAGGGACCAAACATTCAGGGAGCAAACATTCAGGGAACATTCAGGGAACATTTAGGGAACATTCAGGGACCAAACATTCAGGGAGCAAACATTCAGGAACATTCAGGGAACATTTAGGGAACATTCAGGGACCAAACATTCAGGGAACATTCAGGAACATTCAGGGAACATTTAGGGAACATTCAGGGACCATACATTCAGGGAACATTCAGGGACCAAACATTCAGGGAGCAAACATGCAGGGAACATTCAGGGAACATTCAGGGACCATACATTCAGGGAACATTCAGGGACCAAACATTCAGGGAGCAAACATTCAGGGAACATTCAGGGAACATTTAGGGAACATTCAGGGAGCAAACATCCAGAGAACATTCAGGGGATATTCAGGGAGCAAACATTCAGGGAACATTCAGGAAACAAACATCCAGAGTACATCCAGGGAACTTTCAGGGAACATTCAGGGAACATTCAGGGAGCAAACATCCAGAGAACATTCAGGGAACATTCAGGAAACAAACATCCAGAGAACATTCAGGGAACACTCAGAGAACATTTAGGGAACATTCAGGAACAGCTTAAACATGATTTTTAAAGTTTTCCATAGTAACAGATCAGCAGTGTATCAGAGTTCAGCTCAGAACCATCAGAACAGCTGAACAGAACCTCCTCAGAACCAGGTACCAGGTACCAGGTTAGCTCTTCAGCATCACTCACCATCTATTCACCTGAACAACCACTGACCTGATGATCAGTGTGTGATCAGAGTATTGATCTGATTGATTTTCTATCAGTTTGCAGGTCGAGGTTGAGAACCAGACAGGTGGGAGCAGAGAAGGTAACACCATCATTCATTAACACCATCACTAATTAACACCATCACTAGTTAACACCATCACTAGTTAACACCATCACTAATTAACACCATCACTAATTAACACCATCACTAGTTAACACTATCACTAATTAACACCATTACTAATTAACACTATCACTAATTAACACCATCACTAATTAACACCATTACTAATTAACACTATCACTAATTAACACCATCACTAGTTAACACTATCACTAGTTAACACTATCACTAATTAACACCATCACTAATTAACACCATCACTAGTTAACACCATCACTAATTAACACCATCACTAATTAACACCATCACTAGTTAACACTATCACTAATTAACACCATCACTAGTTAACACTATCACTAATTAACACCATCACTAATTAACACCATCACTAATTAACACCATCACTAATTAACACTATCATTCATTAACACCATCACTAATTAACACCATCACTAGTTAACACTATCACTAATTAACACCATAACTAGTTAACACCATCATTCATTAACACCATCACTAATTAACACCATCACTAATTAACACCATCACTAGTTAACACCATCACTAGTTAACATCATCACTAATTAACACCATCACTAGTTAACACTATCACTAATTAACACCATCACTAGTTAACACTATCACTAATTAACACCATCACTAGTTAACACCATCACTAATTAACACCATCACTAGTTAACACCATCATTCATTAACACCATCACTAATTAACACCATCATTCATTAACACCATCACTAGTTAACACTATCACTAATTAACAACATCACTAGTTAACACCATCATTCATTAACACCATCACTAATTAACACTATCACTAATTAACACCATCACTAATTAACACTATCACTAATTAACACCATCATTAATTAACACCATCACTAGTTAACACTATCACTAATTAACAACATCACTAGTTAACACCATCATTCATTAACACCATCACTAATTAACACCATCACTAATTAACACCACCACTCATTAACACCATCACTAGTTAACACCATCACTAATTAACACCATCACTAATTAACACCACCACTAGTTAACACAGTCATTCATTAACACCATCACTAATTAACACCATCACTAATTAACACCACCACTAGTTAACACAGTCATTCATTAACACCATCACTAATTAACACCACCACTCATTAACACCATCACTAAATAAGACTATATCTGATTAACATAATCACTAATTAACACCATCACATTCACATCCCAGTTCTAAGCTGCAGCTGCTTTCAGGTTCTCGGTAGAACCCTGTCAGTGTTCTCAGAGTGTATTTGAGTTCATCACTGTTACATCAGTGTGACCTCTGAGTATTTACAGCCTGCTGAGCTAAGCTGATTAACACATTCACACTCTGTCACCGACCAATCAGCAGCAGCCTCACACTCTGTCACCAACCAATCAGCAGCAGCCTCACACTCTGTCACCAACCAATCAGCAGCAGCCTCACACTCTGTCACCAACCAATCAGCAGCAGCCTCACACTCTGTCACCAACCAATCAGCAGCAGCCTCACACTCTGTCACCGACCAATCAGCAGCAGCCTCACACTCTGTCACCGACCAATCAGCAGCAGCCTCACACTCTGTCACCGACCAATCAGCAGCAGCCTCACGCTCTGTCACCGACCAATCAGCAGCAGCCTCACACTCTGTCACCGACCAATCAGCAGCAGCCTCACACTCTGTCACCGACCAATCAGCAGCAGCCTCACACTCTGTCACCAACCAATCAGCAGCAGCCTCACGCTCTGTCACCAACCAATCAGCAGCAGCCTCACGCTCTGTCACCAACCAATCAGCAGCAGCCTCACACTCTGTCACCAACCAATCAGCAGCAGCCTCACACTCTGTCACCGACCAATCAGCGTCACTTTAGTGTCTTATAACCCATCAATAATCAATAGGTGCTGCAGTGACTTTAAAGGATAAGTTCAGGTGCCTGCTGTAATATTGACCTGTGGACTGCCTGACAGGTGGTGGCAGTGACATCATACCGGTCCCGCTGGCCCAAGGAGCTGGACCTGAACCGGGGCGACCTGGTCCAGGTTTTGTTCAAGGAGGACGAGGCCTGGTGGTTCGGCCGACTGCCTACTGGACACGAGGGCTATTTTCCCGCCACCTGTGTGGAGCCGCTGCAGGTAACAGCACTCACCTGGTCAGTGGGGGCGGGGACACTCACCTGCACCCACACAGCCTCTGTAGCGACGTCTACTGATGTAATGACAGGTAAAGCTCACCTGTCTCCATTTGAAAACAACCGAAGTCTAAAGGATTATGATTTTACAGCAGAGTTTAGCTTTACCAGAGGAAAAAACCAAATGAAACAGCTTCACCTGCTCAGGTGTGAAATGCTTTACATGGAGACGCTGCAGATGAAAACAGGTGTCAGTATGACATCATCACTCACATGTCACATTTATGCTTTAATATGCAAATCAGCTCATTAGAAACGTCCACATTAGCATACTTTTCCAGAACAGGTGTAACATCTTCTGTCCGTCCCTTCAGGGCAGGTCGGCCCAGGCCACGCCCCCTCTGACAAGGAGGGTGTCAGTGCCAGCGGTGCCAACAGCAGGCGCCCCCTGTGGCTGCACCAGGTAACTGCAACCTGAGACCGTCTTTCTATGTTCAGATTCATAGCAGAGACGAAAATCCCTTCCCATGAAGCAGCGAGACGTGTTTCATACTTCATAGTTAGTGTTCTGCTGAACTACATTCTGAACAGACATGAACGTTTTCATGCTCAGTCTCTGTGGGCCGACCTCTTCTTGGTCGCATCAAGTCTTTAACACAGAAACAGTTTGAATTAAATGCAGACGTTGCTGTCGTGTATCTGAATGGCACTAAAGAAGATATATCAAAGGTCTGTGTAGCTATTTATTGATCGGCAGCAGACGCACAAGTCTTCAGTTGATACTAATGGTTTTCTACACCATTTAAAAGGAGTGTTAAATTACAAAAAATCCAAATATAACAATCAAAGTCGCCAAACTTCAACAAAACCGACTTCAGTAAAACCGACTTTAATAAAACTGACTTTAATTAAACCGACTTTAATAAAATTGACTTAAACAAAACCAACTTCAATAAAACCGACTTTGATAACTCACTTTATTAAAACCGACTTTAATAAAATTGACTTAAATAAAACCGATTTTAATAAAACTGACTTTAATAAAACTGACTTTATTAAACCGACTTTAATAAAACTGACTTTGATAACTGATTTTATTAAACCGACTTTAATAAATTGACTTAAATAAAACCGACTTTAATAAACTGACTTGACTAAAAATGACTTTATTAAACTGACTTTAATAAAGTGACTTTAATAAAACCGACTTTAATAAAATCGACTTAAATAAAACCAACTTTAATAAACTGACTTTAATAAACCGACTTGAATGAAACTGACTTTATTGAAACTGACTTTAATAAACTGACTTCAATAAAACCAACTTTAATAAACTGACTTGACTAAAAATGACTTTATTAAACTGACTTTAATAAAGTGACTTTAATAAAACCGACTTTAATAAAATCGACTTAAATAAAACCAACTTTAATAAACTGACTTTAATAAACCGACTTGAATGAAACTGACTTTATTGAAACTGACTTTAATAAAACCGACTTCAATAAAACCGACTTTAATAAAACTGACTTTATTAAAACCGACTCTAATAAAATTGACTTAAATAAAACCGATTTTAATAAAACTGAGTTAATTAAAACTGATTTAAACAAAACCGACTTTAATAAAATCGACTTAAACAAAACCAACTTCAATAAAACCGACTTTGATAACTGATTTTATTAAACCGACTTTAATAAATTGACTTAAATAAAACCGACTTTAATAAACTGACTTGACTAAAAATGACTTTATTAAACTGACTTTAATAAAGTGACTTTAATAAAACCGACTTTAATAAAATCGACTTAAATAAAACCAACTTTAATAAACTGACTTTAATAAACCGACTTGAATGAAACTGACTTTATTGAAACTGACTTTAATAAACTGACTTCAATAAAACCAACTTTAATAAACTGACTTGACTAAAAATGACTTTATTAAACTGACTTTAATAAAGTGACTTTAATAAAACCGACTTTAATAAAATCGACTTAAATAAAACCAACTTTAATAAACTGACTTTAATAAACCGACTTGAATGAAACCGACTTTAATAAAACTGACTTTATTAAAACCGACTCTAATAAAATTGACTTAAATAAAACCGATTTTAATAAAACTGAGTTAATTAAAACTGATTTAAACAAAACCGACTTCAATAAAACCGACTTTAATAAAATCGACTTAAATAAAACCGATTTTAATAAAACTGACTTTAATAAAACCGACTTTAATAAACTGACTTAAATAAAACTGACTTTAATAAACTGACTTGACTAAAACTGACTTTATTAAACTGACTTTAATAAAGTGACTTTAATAAAACCAACTTTAATAAAATCGACTTAAATAAAACTGACTTTAATAAACCGACTCAGGTTTTGTGTTCTTGTTGCAGCGGTCGCAGCACTCCCAAACTGCTGAGAAAAAATAGTGTTCGGCGGTCAGTTGGACTCGACGGACCCTCGGAGTCGGCCGAACCAGGAGGATTGGCAGCTCCTCACGGGTCGCCCAGCCTCCTGCACCGAGTCCTGGCCAAGTCCAGGAGGAAGAGCTGCCCTCAGCTGCCCCACCCATCGCCAGACTCCGGCGCCGTCAACACTGCCTTCCAGCCGGACTAGACAGAACCTGCTGCTGACCAGCCGGACTAGACCCGAGTCTCCTGACATAAAAACAACAGTTTCTCAGTGATTTCAGTTATTGCTGATTCGGCGCCTCAAACCCTAAAAACAAAGACGACAAAATGACACGGAGCTCCGACCTACAAGACGACTTGAGAGCGGACCATCGTGTTCTCACTGAGGTACGACCGTTTGAGCCTCCATCACTTCCAGGACAAATCCGAGTCACTGACATCACCTTCAGGTCGCTGAGGTCCTACAGGTCTCAGTCCAAGTGGCCCGCTCGGTTCTGAACGTCATGTTCGAGTATGTTCGAGTCACCAAAGACTTGTCAGAGCCATACAGGTGAAGACCAGGATGTCGAGGTTCAGTTCCAAGTCCACGAGAAAGAGAGTCCCAGTTGGCCTCACAAGCCCCGTCAGAGGACACGAACCAGTTGGAGTCGTTGGGTCTTGTCCAAGTCGAATCTGAGTCAGCAGGTCGACGAGTCAGAGTTCCTGAGCTCATGCTGAAGTTGGGGAGGTCGAACCCAAGTTTTCAAGTCGGTCTGAGTCTCTCAGGGCCGAGCAGCTGCCAAGTCACTTTCAAGATTCAAGTCATTTCTATCAGGTCAGAGTCTCAGGTGGATCTCGCAGCCAGCAGCGAGTCTTTATGGCCAAGTCTTCATCTGTGACGTTTCAGGACAGACTCGTGCTGCAGAGATCAGCCTCGAGTCAGCGGGAGGAAGCATGACGACCCGACGACTCATTCAGGACGCTGGTCGATCTTCAGCTGCTCAGAGACAAGACGAAGCTTTGAATCTGTTACAAATGAATCTGAATCTGTTCAAACTCAAATTAAAACACTTTTATTTCACGTCTGGCAGCAGAATCAGAACCAGAACCAGTCAGAACCAGTCCTTCAGTTCCTTCATGAAAACCAGGTTTAGTTTCTGTAGATTCACAACGTCGCATGTCAAACAATTAAAACCAGAATAAATAAATGTGGAGTTTTTTTGATCAAACACAGACAGTAAAACATCCAGTCCAACATAAAACAGTGAATTACAATCAGTGTTCAGCTATAACTCAATAAAATCCTCTCCAGTTTAAAAATACAGACATCGGTTCTGATCCAAAGTGCAACAGTTAGTTTAAAGTGTCTCTGTGTTAAAAACAGTTTAAATAAATTATTCATAAATAAATAAATGTTTAAACAGACACAGCTACCAAACCAAAGCAGCACATTAAATAAGAAACAGGACATTACACAGCGTTAAAAAGTCTGATGCTCTGTTTGTAGTTTTAAAAATACAAAGTGTTTTAAAGTGCAACAGCTGGGCTAAAGAGGTCTCTGTGGTAAAAACCGTCACTTCAGACAGTCAGCGCATCAGCGGCCACGCTCCAAGAAATAAACAGGGATGTCTCAACACAAAGTCTACAAGGTCAATGAATATAAAGTGCATTAAACATTAAAAAGTGTTGAAAAAGAATCTGTGAGGCTGTTTCTGTTTGGCTGAAACACAAGAAATAAAAGAATAAATGAAACGTGTTCAGTTGGTTTGTGAGAAATCAGCAAAGAAAACATGAGTCGGCAGCTCTGCTTTGAAATGATGACGCTGCAGAAAAAGCGCTGAGTCATGATTAGCAGGACGACTCAGCAGACTGATTCAGCACAAGTCAGGAGCTTCACCTGAAACCAAACACATCCAGATCCCCTGGTGAGTCACACCTGAGTCACACCTGAGGACAGTGACAGTGTAAATGTGTGTCCTAGAAGCATCAACAGTTCCTATGAGGAGTGAAACATGGAACGGCAGACTGAAGCTCAGGAAACACCGAAGGACGGAGTCACTGATCCACTAACAGCTGATCTACACAATAAACAGTCAGAGGCTCCACCTGGTGGAACAACCAGGAACTACAGCTGGTCTATGATACATTTACTGACATCATGGAGAGAAAACAGGTTTAATACATCTGGTGGAGCCTCAGTACATCCTTTAGTACTACGTTTACCCTCTAGTACTACATTTACCCTCTAGTACTACATTTACCCTCTAGTACTACATTTACCCTCTAGTACTACATTTACCCTCTAATACTACATCTACCCTCTAGTACTACGTTTACCCTCTAGTACTACATTTACCCTCTAGTACTACATTTACCCTCTAGTACTACATTCACCCTCTAGTACTACATTTACCCTCTAGTACTACATCTACCCTCTAGTACTACATTCACCCTCTAGTACTACATTCACCCTCTAGTACTACATTTACCCTCTAGTACTACATTCACCCTCTAGTACTACATTCACCCTCCAGTACTACATTTACCCTCTAGTACTACATTCACCCTCTAGTACTACATTTACCCTCTAGTACTACATCTACCCTCTAGTACTACATTCACCCTCTAGTACTACGTTTACCCTCTAGTACTACATTCACCCTCGAGTACTACATTTACCCTCTAATACTACATTTACCCTCTAATACTACATTTACCCTCTAATACTACATTTACCCTCTAATACTACATTTACCCTCTAGTACTACATTTACCCTCTAATACTACATTTACCCTCTAGTACTACATTCACCCTCTAGTACTACATCTACCCTCTAGTACTACATTCACCCTCTAGTACTACATTTACCCTCTAGTACTACATTCACCCTCTAGTGCTACATTTACCCTCTCCAGTACTACATTTACCCTCTAGTACTACATCTACCCTCTAGTACTACATTCACCCTCTAGTACTACATTTACCCTCTAGTACTACATTTACCCTCTAGTACTACATTTACCCTCTAGTACTACATTTACCCTCTAATACTACATTCACCCTCTAGTACTACATTTACCCTCTAGTACTACATCTACCCTCTAGTACTACATTCACCCTCTAGTACTACGTTTACCCTCTAGTACTACATTAACCCTCTAGTACTACATTTACCCTCTAGTACTAATACTACGTTTACCCTCTAGTACTAATACTACGTTTACCCTCTAGTACTACATTCACCCTCTAGTACTACATTTACCCTCTAGTACTAATACTACGTTTACCCTCTAGTACTACATTTACCCTCTAGTACTACATTTACCCTCTAGTACTAATACTACGTTTACCCTCTAGTACTAATACTACGTTTACCCTCTAGTACTACGTTTACCCTCTAGTACTACATTCACTCTCTAGTACTAATACTACATTTACCCTCTAGTACTACATTCACCCTCTAGTACTAATACTACATTTACCCTCTAGTACGACATTCACCCTCTAGTACTACATTCACCCTCGAGTACTACGTTTACCCTCTAGTACTACATTTACCCTCTAGTACTACGTTTACCCTCTAGTACTACATTCACCTTCTAGTACTACATTCACCCTCTAGTACTACATTTACCCTCTAATACTACATTTACCCTCTAGTACTATATTTACCCTCTAATACTACATTCACCCTCTAGTACTACATTCACCCTCTAGTACTACGTTTACCCTCTAGTACTACGTTTACCCTCTAGTACTACGTTTACCCTCTAGTACTACGTATACCCTCTAGTACTACGTTTACCCTCTAGTACTACATTTACCCTCTAGTACTACGTTTACCCTCTAGTACTACGTTTACCCTCTAGTACTACATGTACCCTCTAGTACTACATTTACCCTCTAGTACTACATTTACCCTCTAGTACTACGTTTACCCTCTAATACTACATTTACCCTCTAGTACTACATTTACCCTCTAGTACTACATTTACCCTCTAGTACTACATGTACCCTCTAGTACTACATGTACCCTCTAGTACTACATTCACCCTCTAGTACTACGTTTACCCTCTAATACTACATTTACCCTCTAGTACTACATTCACCCTCTAGTACTACGTTTACCCTCTAGTACTACGTTTACCCTCTAGTACTACGTTTACCCTCTAATACTACATTTACCCTCTAGTACTACATTTACCCTCTAGTACTACATTTACCCTCTAGTACTACATGTACCCTCTAGTACTACATTTACCCTCTAGTACTACATTTACCCTCTAGTACTACGTTTACCCTCTAGTACTACGTTTACCCTCTAGTACTACATTTACCCTCTAGTACTACGTTTACCCTCTAGTACTACGTTTACCCTCTAGTACTACGTTTACCCTCTAGTACTACGTTTACCCTCTAGTACTACATTCAGACCGTGTTCTCCCAGAGCTGTACATCAAGGTTCCACCTACAGAACATGAGGGACCAGACTGGAGGCAGAGATTCAGTGTTTGCTCCTCAGCTGATGACACACTGGATGCAGTAGATGTGAAGAGTTTAATTATCAGGTAAACGTCAGAACGTCTCGGTCTTTCATGTTTACACTGAAGCTGTGACAGTGAAGCGACTCACCGGCTGCTGGGCGTCGATCACGGTTCCACGTAGAGTCGCGCCTGCTCCGTCAGACTCACCTGATCGTCTGTTTTACCGAACATCACAACCTGCAGCTCACCGCTCAGCTGGAAACACAACACACACCTGAGAGAGTTCAAAACATCTGCTCAACTCTAAGTGCTTCTCACAGGTGGGTTTAGTGTTGGACACATGAAGGTCCTGATGAGACCAACTCTGACGTCAACACAGGTCTGATGTCACCTAAAGGGGTGACATCAGACATCAGGTCTGACGTCACCACAGGTGTGACATGAGGTCTGACGCGTCATAAAACTAAATCATTGAACACATTCAGCGTATCGGCGACGTCTCATAAGTTTCTTTACACATAGAGTCTTATTGCTGAACCTGAACGGCTTCATTTCAAATAGAACAGGTGCTGGTTCTCACCTCAAAGGGGTTCTGTCTGTGAGCAGAACAGTCTGGGGAGAGCAGGTAACTGATGGGCTGCTGGTTCCACCACACCTCCACCTGAGCATCTAATGAGGAGCAGCCGATCTCCTCGCAGCTTGGGACGGAGCTGACTTCTGTGTGGACCTCTGAAGTGGAGCCGGGCTGAGCCTGAACCTGAACCTGCTGCTGGACTGAGCCGGGCTGAGCCTGAACCTGAACCTGCTGCTGGACTGAGCCGGGCTGAGCCTGAACCTGAACCTGCTGCTGGACTGAGCCGGACTGAGCCTGAACCTGGAGGTCGGAGCTCAGCAGACTCTCTCCCTGCACCTGGAGGTCAGAGGGAAAGAGTTTGTTGTGCAGGTACAGATCCAGAACACTGTAGAAGGTTCTGCTGCACCTCACTGTGATCCTGTTTGTCTGAACCAATCACAGTCAGTGTTGCTGAACAGTGACGGGGCTTGTTTAGTGGAACACCTGCAGCAGGGAGACCACAGCCGAACGTGGAAAACTGACTGACAGCAGACTGTGGTGCTGCTCGGTCCAGACCTTCAGCAGAACAGTCAGTGTGGAGCTGCTGATGGATGCAGGCTGTGTGAAAGATGCTGCAGACAGACTGACTGATACCTGAGGTCCAGTCTGCTGCTCTGAGACGTCTCTCTCACATTTACACTCCGACTGCTGGCATAAGGTGAGTCTGTGTGCAGGTACAGTATGTCCAGGTGAGTGTAGACCAAACATCTGCCAGGTGTCAGCGTTTTCATTGGTCAGCGATGCTCCTGACATGCAGCAGGTCTGTGAATCTCTGATCGACCTGTTCAGGTAGATAAACTCACCTGGTTTCAGGTACATGTGATGTCAGAACTCATGTGACTCTGAGCTGCTGCAGTAACTGATGGAGACTGGTGAGGCGTTTAGGGAACATCTGGAAACGGCAGCATTAACTGATGACTGTGAGGCGTTTAGGGAACATCTGGAAACTGGCATATCTCCTCATGATGTTGGTTGGTTTGTTTTGGACTGTTGTCATAATGGTGTTGCTGTTGTGTTTTAATGTTGTTGTCTTGCTGTTGTTTTGTTGTCATGTTGCTGTTGTGTTGCTGTTGTTGTGTTGTCATGTTGCTGTTGTTTTGCTGTTGTGTTGTTGTCATATTGTTTCTGTCATGTTGCTGTCATGTTGCTGTCGTGTAGCTGTCTTGTTGCTGTTATATTACTGTGTTGCTGTTATATTGCTGTGTTGCTGTTGTGTTGCTGCTGTTGCTGTCTTGTTGCTGTTATATTGCTGTGTTGCTGTTGTGTTGCTGTGTTTCTGTCATGTTGCTGTTATCTTGCTGTCTTGTTGCTGTCTTGTTGTGTTGGCTTGCTGTCGTGTTGCTGTTATATTGCTGTGTTGCTGTTGTGTTGCTGCTGTTGCTGTCTTGTTGCTGTTATATTGCTGTGTTGCTGTTGTGCTGCTGTCGTGTTGCTGTTATATTGCTGTGTCGCTGCTGTCATGTTGCTGTCTTGTTGCTGTTATATTGTTGTGTTGCTGTGTCACTGCTGTCATGTTGCTGTCTTGTTGCTGTTATATTGCTGTGCTGCTGTCTTGTTGCTGTCTTGTTGCTGTCTTGTTGCTGTTGGGTTGCTGTCGTGTTGCTGTTATATTGCTGTGTCGCTGCTGTCATGTTGCTGTCTTGTTGCTGTTATATTGTTGTGTTGCTGTGTCGCTGCTGTCATGTTGCTGTCTTGTTGCTGTTATATTGTTGTGTTGCTGTGTCGCTGCTGTCTTGTTGCTGTTATATTGTTGTGTTGCTGTGTCGCTGCTGTCATGTTGCTGTCTTGTTGCTGTTATATTGCTGTGTTGCTGTGGTGTTGCCGTCTTGTTGCTGTGGTGTTGCCGTCTTGTTGCTGTGGTGTTGCTGTGTCGCTGCTGTCTTGTTGCTGTTATATTGTTATGTTGCTGTGTCGCTGCTGTCATGTTGCTGTCTTGTTGCTGTTATATTGCTGTGTTGCTGTTGTGTTGCTGCGTTGCTGTCGTGTTGCTGCTGCTGAGTGCGTCCTACCTCAGAGCTGCTCTCAGACTGCTGACTGTCGGCCTCCAGGTTCGTCTCCTCCCACATCAGACTGGTCGTCCGGCTCAGACCAACTGAACCCTGCAGCAGAAGCAAACAGGGTTCACAGGTGGTGAAGAGCTGACGCTGATTATTGGGAACCAAGAAGATCAATAACTGATCTCTATCAGGAAGCAATGACCTCTTTGGAAGTTTTCTCCTTTCATTGTTTTCCAGCATTGAATCACGGTCAGTTTTTTTTTTTGACTCTTTTTGACAAGAAATCAATCAATCAATCAATCGATCAATCGATCAATCGATCAATCGATCAATCGATCAATCAGACCTAAAATGTGAAATCAGATTCCTACAAAGTCAAGTCAAATCTTTTAAAAAATATAAAATGTGTCTCAGTGATTGTAGTATAAAGACTCCTGGTTCTGGAAGGTCCAGTCCCCGGAGGGTCAGGACTCCTGGATAGAACCCTGAGGACTAAAGAACCCTGCCTGGACCTCTGAGACGCGGCTGTTGGACAGAACCAGTCAGGCTTCCTGACAGGCTCAAACTACATCCATCCAGTCCATGTAGAACTTCTACAGTGAGATGTGTTTGTCCCGTGCTAACTAGCCAACGCTAGCAGTAGCCTGGCTAGTAGGAAACACTTCTCCCTGAGTCTCAGAACAACCACCGGCTTGTAATTCAGGTTCAGACCCAGAGCCAGCCTTTCCTCCACCTTCCCTCCATACAGGTGAGATGCTGCGCTCCTATTGGCCGCACGTTCCTATGTCATAGGAGGGGTCAAGGGTCAACAATTCTGAACTACAACAGTGAGCGTTCGGTCTTTGTTAGAACAGGTTAACAACACTGGTTAACTGTTAGAGCAGGTTAACAACACTAGTTAGCTCTGTTAAAACATGGTTAACAACACTAGTTAACTCTGTTAGAACAGGTTAACAACACTAGTTAACTCTGTTAGAACAGGTTAACAACACTGGTTTACTCTGTTAGAACAGGTTAACAACACTGGTTAACTGTGTTAGAACAGGTTAACAACACCGGTTAACTCTGTTAGAACAGGTTAACAACACTGGTTAACTGTTAGAACAGGTTAATAACACTGGTTAACTATGTTAGAACAGGTTAACAACACTAGTTAACTCTGTTAGAACAGGTTAACAACACTGGTTTACTCTGTTAGAACAGGTTAACAACACTGGTTAACTCTGTTAGAACAGGTTAACAACACTGGTTAACTCTGTTTGAAGAGGTAAACAACACTGGTTAACTCTGTTAGAACAGGTTAACAACACTGGTTAACTGTTAGAACAGGTTAACAACACTAGTTAACTCTGTTAGAACAGGTTAACAACACTGGTTAACTCTGTTAGAACAGGTTAACAACACCGGTTAACTCTGTTAGAACAGGTTAACAACACTAGTTAACTCTGTTAGAACAGGTTAACAACACTGGTTTACTCTGTTAGAACAGGTTAACAACACTGGTTAACTCTGTTTGAACAGGTTAACAACACTAGTTAACTCTGTTAGAACAGGTTAACAACACTGGTTTACTCTGTTAGAACAGGTTAACAACACTGGTTAACTGTGTTAGAACAGGTTAACAACACCGGTTAACTCTGTTAGAACAGGTTAACAACACTGGTTAACTGTTAGAACAGGTTAATAACACTGGTTAACTATGTTAGAACAGGTTAACAACACTGGTTAACTCTGTTAGAACAGGTTAACAACACCGGTTAACTCTGTTAGAACAGGTTAACAACACTGGTTAACTGTTAGAACAGGTTAATAACACTGGTTAACTCTGTTAGAACAGGTTAACAACACTAGTTAACTCTGTTAGAACAGGTTAACAACACTGGTTAACTGTTAGAACAGGTTAATAACACTGGTTAACTCTGTTAGAACAGGTTAACAACACTAGTTAACTCTGTTAGAACAGGTTAACAACACTGGTTAACTGTTAGAACAGGTTAATAACACTGGTTAACTCTGTTAGAACAGGTTAACAACACTGGTTAACTGTTAGAACAGGTTAGTAACACTAGTTAACTCTGTTAGAACAGGTTAACAACACCGGTTAACTCTGTTAGAACAGGTTAACAACACTGGTTAACTGTTAGAACAGGTTAACAACACTAGTTAACTCTGTTTGAAGAGGTAAACAACACCGGTTAACTCTGTTAGAACAGGTTAACAACACTAGTTAACTCTGTTTGAAGAGGTAAACAACACCGGTTAACTCTGTTAGAACAGGTTAACAACACTGGTTAACTCTGTTTGAACAGGTTAACAACACTGGTTAACTCTGTTAGAACAGGTTAACAACACCAGTTAACTCTGTTTGAAGAGGTTAACAACACCGGTTAACTCTGTTAGAACAGGTTAACAACACCGGTTAACTCTGTTTGAAGAGGTAAACAACACCAGTTAACTCTGTTAGAACAGGTTAACAACACTAGTTAACTCTGTTTGAACAGGTTAACAACACCAGTTAACTCTGTTAGAACAGGTTAACAACACTGGTTAACTCTGTTAGAACAGGTTAACAACACTAGTTAACTCTGTTAGAACAGGTTAACAACACTGGTTAACTCTGTTAGAACAGGTTAACAACACCAGTTAACTCTGTTAGAACAGGTTAACAACACTGGTTAACTCTGTTAGAACAGGTTAACAACACTGGTTAACTCTGTTAGAACAGGTTAACAACACTAGTTAACTCTGTTAGAACAGGTTAACAACACTAGTTAACTCTGTTAGAACAGGTTAACAACACTGGTTAACTCTGTTAGAACAGGTTAACAACACCAGTTAACTCTGTTAGAACAGGTTAACAACACTGGTTAACTCTGTTAGAACAGGTTAACAACACCAGTTAACTCTGTTAGAACAGGTTAACAACACTGGTTAATGTTGTAGAAAAAATTCATTTGGTCCTGTTAATCAGAGAAGCCAACAGACCTGATTCTGAGTGGTTCTTCTATCTTGCTATGGTCTGTGATGTTGTGACATGATGTTGTGACCAGCGTTAGGCCTCAAAGCCCTGAGACTCCTCAGCTGAGGAATCTGTGTTGTTTTCATGGGAAAAGCAAAGCTGCTGTTATGTGAAAGATAGATGCTGTGTCTAGGATGGATGATGGTATAAGTTTGCATTTTGTCTCTTTGTCTGGGTCAGACCTCTGAACACCAGCCTGGTGTCGGAGCTCTGCCTTTCAGCTGAAATATTCCATCTGCATTTCTCTTCTTTATTATTCATTGTTACTCCTTTCATTCTTTATTAAATTACAAAGACAAAATCTGTTGCATCCCGACTGTTTTTGCTCGGCTCATCCAGATTTTCCACAACAGTTAACTCTGTTAGAACAGGTTAGTAACACTAGTTAACTCTGTTAGAACAGGTTAATAACACTGGTTAACTCTGTTAGAACAGGTTAGTAACACTAGTTAACTCTGTTAGAACAGGTTAATAACACTGGTTAACTCTGTTAGAACAGGTTAGTAACACTAGTTAACTCTGTTAGAACAGGTTAATAACACTGGTTAACTCTGTTAGAACAGGTTAGTAACACTAGTTAACTCTGTTAGAACAGGTTAATAACACTGGTTAACTCTGTTAAAACTGTTAGGACTGTTTAATATTCACCTGGTCACTGATCTTCAGCGGTGTTGGAGTCTGAAGAGCCGACTGCAGCACCTGGATCTTCTCTCTGACCTCTGAGGGCATCCTGGACACAACATCTGCAGTTTAGGCTGAAAGTCATCATCATCCAGATGTTTGATGTTCGGGGGCAGTGGTGGCGCAGCAGGTTAAGGCCCTGGCTACTGGGCAGAAGGTCAGAGGATCGAACCCCCACTGCGGCCACTGTTGGGCCCCTCAGTAAGGCCCCGAACCCCTGACTGCTCCTAGTACAGGTAGTCCAGGTTAACTGTGAACAGGACGGGTCAAATGCAGAGAAGGAGGTTCCCCAGGGGATCAATAACATATAGATTACTAATATTACTGATACTAAATTTCCTGGAAGGCACTGCCTGAAAGGATCAATAAAGTTCCATCTATCTATCTATCTATCTATCTTATTTACAGTAACTTTACTTAATGATCAGTTCTATCTTCATGCTGTGAATACTTCAGAGCTCCAGGCCCTCCAGGTTCTTAGAGGTGGGTCCACATCCATCACTATCAATGGACTCATTTCTGAGCTTCATCACTTCATCAGTAGAGGACCAACGTGGAGCATCAACATCAGGGATGGACTGATACGGTCTGTCAGGGCCAGTATGGACGCTGGCTACTGGTACTCAGGACCATATAGCTGCAGTGTTACTGGACCTACTGGGAGCTGCAGTGTTACTGGACCTACTGGGAGCTGCAGTGTTACTGGACCTACTGGGAGCTGAGGCTGCAGTGTTACTGGATATACAGGGAGCTGAGGCTGCAGTGTTACTGGACCTACTGGGAGCTGCAGTGTTACTGGACCTACTGGGAGCTGAGGCTGCAGTGTTACTGGACCTACTGGGAGCTGAGGCTGCAGTGATACTGGATATACTGGGAGCTGAGGCTGCAGTGTTACTGGACCTACTGGGAGCTGAGGCTGCAGTGTTACTGGACCTACTGGGAGCTGAGGCTGCAGTGTTACTGGACCTACTGGGAGCTGCAGTGTTACTGGACCTACTAGGAGCTGAGGCTGCAGTGATACTGGATATACTGGGAGCTGAGGCTGCAGTGATACTGGACCTACTGGGAGCTGAGGCTGCAGTGTTACTGGATATACTGGGAGCTGAGGCTGCAGTGATACTGGACCTACTGGGAGCTGCAGTGTTACTGGACCTACTGGGAGCTGAGGCTGCAGTGATACTGGATATACTGGGAGCTGAGGCTGCAGTGTTACTGGACCTACTGGGAGCTGAGGCTGCAGTGTTACTGGATATACTGGGAGCTGAGGCTGCAGTGATACTGGACCTACTGGGAGCTGCAGTGTTACTGGACCTACTGGGAGCTGAGGCTGCAGTGATACTGGATATACTGGGAGCTGAGGCTGCAGTGATACTGGACCTACTGGGAGCTGAGGCTGCAGTGTTACTGGACCTACTGGGAGCTGAGGCTGCAGTGATACTGGATATACTGGGAGCTGAGGCTGCAGTGATACTGGACCTACTGGGAGCTGCAGTGTTACTGGACTTACTGGGAGCTGAGGCTGCAGTGTTACTGGATATAATGGGAGCTGAGGCTGCAGTGTTACTGGATATACTGGGAGCTGAGGCTGCAGTGATACTGGACCTACTGGGAGCTGAGGCTGCAGTGTTACTGGATATACTGGGAGCTGAGGCTGCAGTGATACTGGACCTACTGGGAGCTGAGGCTGCAGTGATACTGGATATACTGGGAGCTGAGGCTGCAGTGATACTGGACCTACTGGGAGCTGAGGCTGCAGTGTTACTGGATATACAGGGAGCTGAGGCTGCAGTGATACTGGACCTACTGGGAGCTGAGGCTGCAGTGTTACTGGATATACTGGGAGCTGAGGCTGCAGTGATACTGGATATACTGGGAGCTGAGGCTGCAGTGATACTGGACCTACTGGGAGCTGCAGTGTTACTGGACTTACTGGGAGCTGAGGCTGCAGTGTTACTGGATATAATGGGAGCTGAGGCTGCAGTGATACTGGATATACTGGGAGCTGAGGCTGCAGTGTTACTGGATATACAGGGAGCTGAGGCTGCAGTGATACTGGACCTACTGGGAGCTGAGGCTGCAGTGTTACTGGACCTACTGGGAGCTGAGGCTGCAGTGTTACTGGATATACTGGGAGCTGAGGCTGCAGTGTTACTGGACCTACTGGGAGCTGAGGCTGCAGTGTTACTGGACCTACTGGGAGCTGAGGCTGCAGTGTTACTGGATATACAGGGAGCTGAGGCTGCAGTGATACTGGACCTACTGGGAGCTGAGGCTGCAGTGTTACTGGACCTACTGGGAGCTGAGGCTGCAGTGTTACTGGATATACTGGGAGCTGAGGCTGCAGTGATACTGGACCTACTGGGAGCTGAGGCTGCAGTGTTACTGGATATACTGGGAACTGAGGCTGCAGTGTTACTGGACCTACTGGGAGCTGAGGCTGCAGTGTTACTGGACCTACTGGGAGCTGAGGCTGCAGTGTTACTGGATATACTGGGAGCTGAGGCTGCAGTGATACTGGACCTACTGGGAGCTGAGGCTGCAGTGATACTGGATATACTGGGAGCTGAGGCTGCAGTGTTACTGGACCTACTGGGAGCTGAGGCTGCAGTGTTACTGGACCTACTGGGAGCTGAGGCTGCAGTGTTACTGGATATACTGGGAACTGAGGCTGCAGTGTTACCGGACCTTCTGGGAGCTGAGGCTGCAGTGTTACTGGACCTTCTGGGAGCTAAGGCTGCAGTGATACTGGACCTACTGGGAGCTGCAGTGTTACTGGACCTACTGGGAGCTGAGGCTGCAGTGCAGGCAGTTGTCCTGGTTGGTGCTGTTCAGGTGTTTGAGGCAGCAGATGGGGGTGGAGGTGAGAGCTGGACGCTGCAGCTTCAGATCCTCAGCAGCACACAGGCTGAAGAACTGAGCACAAACACACATCAGAAATGTCCAACAGGTGCGATAAGTCTTCAAACACCTGTATAGTGTTTACCTCAGAGGGGGAGAAGGTCAGAGCTCCTGCCTCACTGCTGCTGTTCCAGGAGTCCATGGAGGTGTCATCACTGTTCACCAGCTTCATACCAGTAACCTGCAGACCACAACCTGGATATTAACATACCGAAGTGTCAAAAACCTGGAAACTGACTTGTTTAATGGACCAGCAAACACAGTAAGAGGCTCCACCTAGTGGAACAACCAGGTACTGCAGCTAATCTACCATACATTTCTAGCATCATGAAGTCCATCTGCTGTTATATTGGTTAAAATATTTCATATAACTTTATTACTGACGTCAGGTAATCTGTTAAGAGCTCATCACTAAGATCTCTGTAAGGAACGCTTGGTTTGGTTGGAGCTGCTGTAATAGCTGCTAGCTGTTAGCTGCCTTACGTAGCTCCTGCTCAGATCAGTGACGGACTGGCTGGAGATTGCAGCTGGTTTCAGAGAGGAAGTCGCCTCCTCTGAGCTCCACGTCTCCAGCTTCTGTGATCGGATCAGATAATCCTTCATCAACAACTGACAAACATGCAGCACTAATGCTTCTTACTGCAGCGTGATGTTGGGAAAGACATAACTAACTAACTAACTAACTAACTAACCAACTAACTAACTAACTAACCAACCTTCTCCATCAGGTCTGCAGACGTTGCCAGCTCATACATGCTCAGAGGCGAGCGGTAACCTGAGGAGGAGGCAGGGAAACAGGTGGAGCACTGGTGGGCGGGGCTTTGGTGGGCGGAGCGCCTGTGGCGTCTGCAGCCGCTGTGATTGGAGGAAGTGGACTCGTCCTTCACAGTGGACAGACTGTCTCCCTGCTGGAGGACAGAACAGCATCACTATCAGCAGCATCACCACCACAGTGGCTGCAGGCGGCTGCAGGTGGCTGCAGACCTGGGTGGAGGTGCTAGTGGTGCTGGATGCTGGTCTGGAGGTGCTGGAGGAGTTGACAGAGGCATTGTAGAGGACCTGCAGGTAGCCTTCCTTCTCCACCTTCCTCTTCAGGGTGGAGTTCCAGTGGTTTTTAATAGAGTTATCTGTCCTGAGAAAAACATACAGCAGCATCCACATGGCTGGACGTCAGTCAGCTCAGCTGGTTCTGAAGGTCCACAGATGTCGGATCAGCACAACACGTCAGCATGTTCACCCTCTGAGCCCAAACCTGCTGCAGGTTTAGATCTTATCTTTACAAAATCTCTAAAATGACCATATATTAGCTAGGAACTGTCAAAACAGAAAGAATCCCCAGATTCTCAACTTTCAGACGGTCCCTGAAGGCATCATCTAGAAAATAACTCTGACCATAGAACCGAGATATTTTATCAAAACCACTGCATTCTTCAGGTCTCACTGAGAAATTCTCCAAAAATAAACCCTTTGCTGTAGTCAAGTTCGTTAGAACCAGAACCTTCCTCCTCCTGGTTCTGGTCCTGTAGAACCAGAACCTTCATCCTCCTGGTTCTGGTCCTGTAGAACCAGAACCTTCATCCTCCTGGTTCTGGTCCTGTAGAACCAGAACCTTCATCCTCCTGGTTCAGATCCTGTAGAACCAGAACCTTCATCCTCCTGGATCAATAAATAAATGCAGCATCAGAACCAGAGAACAGAGGAGACAGTAGCTGGAGATACATCCAGCATGGAGGAACATCTAGTAGCTGGAGATACATCCAGCATGGAGAAACATCTAGTAGCTGGAGATACATCCAGCATGGAGGAACATCTAGTAGCTGCAGATACATCCAGCATGGAGGAACATCTAGTAGCTGGAGATGCATCCAGCATGGAGGAACATCTAGTAGCTGGAGATACATCCAGCATGGAGAAACATCTAGTAGCTGGAGATACATCCAGCATGGAGGAACATCTAGTAGCTGGAGATGCATCCAGCATGGAGGAACATCTAGTAGCTGGAGATGCATCCAGCATGGAGGAACATGTAGTAGCTGGAGATACATCCAGCATGGAGGAACATCTAGTAGCTGGAGATACATCCAGCATGGAGGAACATCTAGTAGCTGGAGATGCATCCAGCATGGAGAACATCTAGTAGCTGGAGATGCATCCAGCATGGAGGAACATCTAGTAGCTGGAGATGCATCCAGCATGGAGGAACATCTAGTAGCTGGAGATGCATCCAGCATGGAGGAACATCTAGTAGCTGGAGATGCATCCAGCATGGAGGAACATCTAGTAGCTGGAGATGCATCCAGCATGGAGGAACATCTAGTAGCTGGAGATACATCCAGCATGGAGGAACATCTAGTAGCTGGAGATACATCCAGCATGGAGGAACATCTAGTAGCTGGAGATACATCCAGCATGGAGGAACGTCTAGTAGCTGGAGATACATCCAGCATGGAGGAACATCTAGTAGCTGGAGATACATCCAGCATGGAGGAACATCTAGTAGCTGGAGATACATCCAGCATGGAGGAACATCTAGTAGCTGGAGATACATCCAGCATGGAGGAACGTCTAGTAGCTGGAGATACATCCAGCATGGAGGAACATCTAGTAGCTGGAGATACATCCAGCATGGAGGAACATCTAGTAGCTGGAGATACATCCAGCATGGAGGAACATCTAGTAGCTGGAGATACATCCAGCATGGAGGAACATCTAGTAGCTGGAGATACATCCAGCATGGAGAAACATCTAGTAGCTGGAGATACATCCAGCATGGAGGAACATCTAGTAGCTGGAGATACATCCAGCATGGAGGAACATCTTCCTAGAGCTGATGAATCTGGAGAGGCTGGAACATGGAGATAGTTTAATATCTTCAGGATGAGGAGATGACACTAGTCAAGTTTAACATCTGAGGAAACATGGTGGACATGATGGTTCAGTTTTTCATCCATCCATCATCTATTCACCACTTAATCCTCTGTAGGGTCGCGGGGGGCTGGAGTCTATCCCAGCTGACTCAGGTGAAGGCAGGGTTCACCTGGACAGGTCTCCAGTCTATCACAGGGCTACATATAGAGACAGACACCAAGCACACTCTCATTCACACCTACAGACAATTTAGAATCATCAATTAACCTCAGCATGTTTTTGGACAGTGGGAGGAAGCTGGAGAACCCGGTGAGAACCCACGCACAGGGAGAACATGCAGACTCCACACAGAAAGATCCCAGGCGTCCTAACCCGGACTTGAACCAGGGATCCTCTTCAGGTTTTTATATTTTAGTAAAATAAATCATCAAAGTTAGTTCTCTCTGAGTCCTGACATCTCTGAGTTCTCTCTCCTTCATGGAAGTTCTGTTTCCATAGAGCTGTAGGACATTAAACTTCAGAGGCCACAGGTTAAACGCCGACTGCTGGCTCCACCCCCTCCAGGTGGTCCACCTACCTGCCCGGCAGCAGCTTGGACATGTCGGCCCAGCGGTTCCCCAGCAGCCGGTGGGCCTGACAGATGATCCGGTCCTCCTCCAGCGTCCAGCAGCTCTTCCTCACCGTCGGGTTCAGGTGGTTGTGCCAGCGCTCGCGACACTGCTTCCCATTACGAGTGTGCAGGTTTTTGGCGATGAGTGACCAGCGCTTCATACCGAACTTCTGGACCAGGTCGCGGACCTGCACAGGAGCACGCCAGGGTCAGAAGCAGTCCTGCTCCCTCATAGACAGACTATGTCCATACTGGGTCAGAACCAGTCCTGGTTTATTTACCCTCTGGTCCTCCTCCTGAGTCCACGGGCCCTTGACCAGCTCTGGGTTCTTGATCTGCTGCCAGCGCCGCTGACACTCCACCCCAGACCTCTGACCCTGATACACAACAGACCACAGCGACTCAGAGACTCAGTCTGTCACCCTGTTCACTACAAACAGCTTTTACAGATGAACCATCTCATTTCCCCTGACTGCTACGGCTCTACAGCTCCATTTAGATGCTTTCACCCAAAGCGACGTCCATCTGAGAGCAGATACAACCCAAGCAGGGATCTATGGGGAGAAACCTCCTGGACCAGTGGATGGAACCAGCTCAGCTGGTTGGTACAGGTTTAGCTTTGAAAGATTTGTAAGACACAAAAACACACTGAACAACAAGAAGAAAAGGCAGAGATCTCTGGAGAAGCCTCTCTCACCAGTGGGCTGAGGGCCTCTCTCACCAGTGGGCTGAGGGCCTCTCTCACCAGTGGGCTGAGGGCCTCTCTCACCAGTGGGCTGAGGGCCTCTCTCACCAGTGGGCTGAGGGCCCCACTGTGGCATCCCTAAAGGTAACTACTCTGAACATGCTTCCCAGCACGTTCCTGTCCTGCATTTCTAATCACTTAAAGGGGGAAAGGATCGATGCAACGAATGAAACTTCAAGCAACGTTCATCCTGAGTTGTCAACGGCTTACCGACACATTTAAATTGTCCAAAGCTTAAAGTTCCTCTCATGGAGATGGGATCGTCTCCTGAAGGCCTGCAGTCTGGCTCTGATGCCCTCTATCTGTCCGTCCCTTTAGTCTGGATCCTCTCATCCTCTCCCAGGTGGACAGCTGATCAGCCAGGCCTTTCCTCAGGGGATCACTCCGACAGGCAGCCCCTGTCCTTCATGTCTGTGGTCGCTTCCTCCGCCGTCCGGTACATCCGGGTCTCATCCTCATAGAACACCTGTGGCGGGGGACGGCGTCTGGAAGCGGATGTTGTTCTGCTTTAACACCCGCTTCGTCTCAGAGTACCCTTTATGTTTCAGCAGAGTTACCGGGGGTCGTCCTGGTCAAAGCATGTTAACCTCCCTGTTTCCTCCCCCATGCATTGTGCAGGTTCTCTGCTTTCATTTTGTAGTGGAGGAACTTGACCCCTTTTGACCGCGGTTTATCTCCCGGACCCCTGGAGGGTTCAGGGGTGTGCGATCGGAGAGCTCACTGGATGTGGAGCTCCGTAGCTGGGGAAGTCCAAGTCCAACATAGAGGCTCCCTCTGCTCCTTCAGGAACATCATTAATCTTTAACTATACCATCATTGTTCAGCAATTTGTCTTCTTTTTGATTGATCACCTTTATCATCCTAGCTAGCACCTGCTCCACGTTTTGAAACCGATCTTCCATCTTATCAGTTCGTGTCTCTGCCTCCGTTATTTTATGATTGATGCTGCGACCTCACCCTTAATATCATTTTGTTATTGTTTTGTGTCTTTCCAAAAGTCCAATATCTCCTCCAGAGCTTTGGCCAAACTCACGTCGGCTACCTGTCAGGGATCACTGTTCAGTCCACCATCTAGTCTCTGAAGGGGAGCCGTTCACAGTGTTTTCCTCAGTTGATGTTGTTCGCCGACGTGTTTCTTGTTTGCATCCTTTCCCCATCTCCGCCCCACTTGCTGAAGTATTTATTCAAAGAAAACGTAGTATTTGGAGGCCTGGTGGAGCAAACCTTTTAATTTTTTTGGAGGAGCTATTGACCTAGTCTGCCATTTTGGATGACATCACTGGAACTGCCATAAACTTCTTTCCGGTTGTGAGAGGACGCTGGCGCGTTTTGGCTGCCGCTTCTCGCTCTGGACAATTCAACTTAATTTTAATTTAACTTAAGCGAAACTGGTCTGAGTTGAATGGTTTACTTACCTACTCCACCGGTTTTACGATCCTGTTACGATCTGGTCCACATTTATGCCTGGTATAGAGTTAAATCATACGGACCGCCATCATCAAGCCCTGCTCCCAGGATTCTATGCTGTTTCTTCGCTCGCCGTGGACGACAACCTGGCTCCTGGCCGACCTGCACTCCGGAGCAGTCTTCCAGTGCTCCGGCTACTGTTCCAGGCTTCCCTGCTGGCGTTCCTACTGACGTCTCCACTGCTCCTGCTGTCACCGGCTCCGGCCATGGCTCTCCGATACACGGCTTCACAACTCATCAGTCACAGTAACCGTTCAACTCTCCCTACGGACATCACAACTACCCTGAAACAATTCTGCCTTCTCCGTCGCACACCCTATATTCACAGAGGCTCCCGTCGCAAGTTCTTTTTCAATTTCGCCACTGAAAACAGTATTCCCTCTCTCTGGTCCGACCGCAGCTCTCACCCTCGTGGACACCGGCGTACCAACAACATACGTCATCTGCTCACTCGTCACGAGACTCCTAACATCCTCCTCCCTGTTCCAACTTCCGCCACAGGGACTTCACAACAAAAGCCTCTAAGGACAGCATTACTCAACTCAAGATCACTCAACAATAAAAGCCTGCTCCTCGGTGAATTCATTTTAGATAACAATCTGGATTTATCCTGTTTGACTGAAACCTGGCACAAACCCTCGGACTACATCGCACTAAATGAAGCCACCCCTCCTGGATACACCTACATTGACAACCCCAGACTGGAAAAACGAGGCGGAGGCATCGCTGTCATCCATCGCAGCGACATTCCTCTCCACCCCATCTCCATCCCAGCCGTATCCTCATTTGAACATTTAGCCTTCAGGCTTCCTGGTTCCGAGTCACTTGCCGCTGCTGTTATCTACCGCCCTCCCAAAAACTGTCCTACATTTCTCACTGACTTCACTGACTTTGTAACCCATCTTTCATCCATCTCTCCTTCCATGCTGTTCCTTGGTGATTTCAATATCCACATTGACTCTCCTACAGCCAAACTTTCATCTGACTTCTTGGATATTATAAACTGTCTTAACCTCACCCAGCATGTCTCCTCACCCACACACATACATGGCCACACTATCGACCTGGTCTGCTCCACACCCTCTGACTGACCTTTCCATTTCTGACCATCTGGCCATTACTCTTGACGTCTTCACTCCCACCTCTGCTACCAAACAAACTCGAGTAATTACCTTCCGCAACTTGAAATCACTCTCCCCCAGCTCCCTCTCCTCCTCTGTGTCCCACGCCATCAACAGCTCAACCCTCCCCACAGACTCTTCTGCTGTTGATCTCGTCAATTACTACAATAATATACTCTCCTCCTGTCTCAACCAGCTAGCTCCTCTCAAAACTGCAACAGTCTCCTTCTCCGCCTCTGCCCCATGGTACACTCCTGATCTTCATATTCTCAAGAAGCAACGCAGACAAATAGAACGACTCTACAGGAAAACCCACCTCACAGTTCACGCCCAAGCCTACAAAGACTCTGTCAAGACTTACATTTCTGCACTCAACATGGCTCCAACTTCTATTCGCATCTCATCCACTCCAATTCCTCCAACCCCCGCACCCTCTTCACTACTTTTGCAAAGCTGACCAATCCCAAGGACAACATCTCCTCCACATTCTCAACTGACAAATGCAGTAGCTTCCTGGCGTCCTTTCACTCCAAAATTCAGTCCATCCATAACTCACTCACATCCTCTACTTTGACCCCAATCTCCCCCTCAGAACCTGATATTTCTCCACTCACACCACTCAGTTTCTCTTCCTTCTCTACTCTGTCTCCATCTGACCTGGCCAAACTACTTTCTTCAATGAAACTCTCCACCTGCCTTCTTGATCCCATTCCGTCCCCTCTCCTAAAACCCTGTTTTCCTATCTTTACCCCTCAACGGTTGGATGGTATCGGGTCCAGGGGACAGGTAGTGGGACGAGAGTCCAGCAACAGTTTGGAGACTTCCTCCTCAGTTAGAGGGGAGAACGAGGAGCGCATGGCCCTGTTAGCTGGTCGGTCCACAGTGAGTTGGTCAGGCTCAGAGAACTGGTTGGGACCGAGCCTTCGCAGCCGCTGCCCCCCAACTTTGGAACTCACTCCCATCATCCATCAGGAACTCTGACTCACTTTCAACTTTCAAAACCCTTCTCAAAACCCATCTGTTTAACCTGGCATTTGCTTAACCCCCTTTTTTTTTGTTTGTTTGTTTGTTTGTTTGTTTGTTCGTTTATCTTGTCCATTCTGTAAAGCGTCTTTGAGTGACCAAAAAAGCGCTATATAAAATTGATGAATTATTATTATTATTATTATTATAAAACCAGCTCAGGTGTGACAGGACCGTGGTGCCTGTGGGCGGTCAGGGAACAGGAACTTTATTTTTGTAGTCTGTCAGGTACAAAGGTGTTCAGTGAAGAGCTGGGTCTTTACTCTGGTCTTACAGACTGAGAGGGACTCTGCAGACCCAACAGAGTCTGGTAACTCGTTCCACCACCGGGGAACCACAGAGGAGGAGAGTCCAGCATCCACCTTGGGCCCTGTTGTGGTGTTGGATCAGGGCCTTGTGTTGGCTGAGGGAGCCTAGACCTGGACCAGAGAGTCCAGGCGGGAGGGAGCGGGGACCTAGATCAGAGAGTCCAGGTGGGAGGGAGCATACACCTGGACCAGAGAGTCCAGCGTCCACCTTGGGCCCTGTTGTGGTGTTGGATCAGGGCCTTGTGTTGGCCGAGCGTAGTGGAGGGAGGGAGTGTAGACCCGGACCAGAGAGTCCAGGTGGGAGGGAGCGTGGACCTGGACCAGAGAGTCCAGGTGGGAGGGAGCGTGGACCTGGACCAGAGAGTCCAGGTGGGAGGGAGCGTGGACCTGGACCAGAGAGTCCAGGTGGGAGGGAGCGTGGACCTGGAACAGAGAGTCCAGGTGGGAGGGAGCGTGGACCTGGAACAGAGAGTCCAGGTGGGAGGGCTGGCAGGGTGACATGAGCTGATTTTGGCTGGTTGCTGCTGCGTTCTGGATTCATGTGCAGAGGTCTGAGGCCAGCAGTAGTGGATGATGACGTCAGGAGAGGCTCCAGCAGGAGGACTTGGAGGTGGACTGTGTCCGAGGCCACTGACAGGTCTAACAGAGCTGCTGACTGTCCAGCAGCTCCAGCAGAACGCAGTGACTCTGTTCCAGGTAGGAGACCAGTCTCACCCTGTTTAAAGCCAGACTGATTAGAGTCATACTTACAACACAGCTACATTTGTTGTTCAAGAGGAAAGCAGACTCTTGGTAGTATTTTAGACATATTTTAGGGCACAAGCAAAACTGGTCTGTAGTTTTGGACCTGGGCTGGGTCGAGTGTACGTTTTTTGAATATTGGAGTGACTCGAGCTAGTTTAAATGCAGCGAGGAACACACCATAGCCAGGGAGGAGTTGATGATGTGGGTTGGGGAAATGGTTTGTAAGAGGTTGGATGGTATCGGGTCCAGGGGACAGGTAGTGGGACGAGAGTCCAGCAACAGTTTGGAGACTTCCTCCTCAGTTAGAGGGGAGAACGAGGAGCGCATGGCCCTGTTAGCTGGTCGGTCCACAGTGAGTTGGTCAGGCTCAGAGAACTGGTTGCTGACTGCAGAAACTGTGAAGAAAGAGGTGAGCATGTCTGCAGTGAGTCGAGTGGAGGGTGGGGGAGGACGTGGTGGAGGAGTGAGTTAAAAGCAGAGAACCCTGACCATCTGATGTGCCACAGAGCCTGCTCTGACAGTCCTGATAGTCCTGATAGTCCTGACAGTCCTGATAGTCCTGATAGTCCTGACAGTCCTGACAGTCCTGACAGTCCTGATAGTCCTGACAGTCCTGACAGTCCTGATAGTCCTGATAGTCCTGACAGTCCTGACAGTCCTGACAGTCCTGACAGTCCTGATAGTCCTGACAGTCCTGACAGTCCTGACAGTCCTGACAGTCCTGATAGTCCTTACAGTCCTGACAGTCCTGATAGTCCTGATAGTCCTTACAGTCCTGACAGTCCTGATAGTCCTGATAGTCCTGATAGTCCTGATAGTCCTGATAGTCCTTACAGTCCTGACAGTCCTGACAGTCCTGATAGTCCTTACAGTCCTGACAGTCCTGATAGTCCTGATAGTCCTTACAGTCCTGACAGTCCTGACAGGCCTGATAGTCCTGATAGTCCTGACAGTCCTGATTGTCCTGATAGTCCTTACAGTCCTGATAGTCCTTACAGTCCTGACAGTCCTGACAGGCCTGATAGTCCTGATAGTCCTGACAGTCCTGACAGTCCTGATAGTCCTGACAGTCCTGACAGTCCTGACAGTCCTGATAGTCCTGACAGTCCTGATAGTCCTTACAGTCCTGACAGTCCTGACAGTCCTGACAGTCCTGATAGTCCTGACAGTCCTGACAGTCCTGATAGTCCTGATAGTCCTGACAGTCCTGATAGTCGTAGCGGTTTCTAAATTGGAGGAGAACCATGTCAGCAGACTGTGAAGGTCACTGAGGTCAGTGGGCTCCCTGGATGGGTTCGGCCTCTGCTCTCTGCTGATTTCAGAGAGCCATGGAGGAGGGGGAGATAATCCTAACCCTGACCCAGGTCTGGATCACTGCTGGAGTTTGATTCCTCTTCAGAGACATCACCTGTTGAACTCACCTTGAAATGAGCACAAAGCGAAGCCCAGCTGTTGGTTCCCAAGTCCTTCACCAAACTGTGCAGCTTCTCATCCTGAGGAGGAAGATCACCATCATCATCCTCATCGTGTGAACAGCTCAATAATCAATACTCTGGTCACATTATTGATCAGCCAGATATCCTCTGATTAGGTTACTGTGTTGTCACCTCAACTTTGGTCCATCCAGGCTTCTGTAGAGTCGCTCTGCTCAGTCCAACATCCAGAACCGTAAAACGGGCGGACCGGTTCTGAGTCCTGAAACAGCACGAACACAGCTCAGCACACATAACAAACCAACACACAGCTGATGAATCGGCTCAGCTGATCAGGTTTCAGTCATTTTCTAGTGATGAGATTATATTTATACAGCTGACGATGTTAACGATGACGGAGCTGAGTGCTGGTCGGCTGATCCAGATCAGCAGAGTCTGGGTGTTACTGTCACGCTGCCACCTCCAGCTCCGTGATGTGGCAGCCATTCCCTGTTTCCTCTCCCTCTCCTTCCTTTGCCTTCTCTTTCAGGTGAGCATGAGTGAGGTGTGCTGTGGAATCCAGGCAGGTGCAGGTTATTGGTGAACACACCTGCAGCAGGGAGTGGTCGTCTCCTGAGACTCATCAGTCTCCCCGTATAAACCAGGCTCAGACCGTTGAATAACCCAGCTGGTGAGCTCAGGTCACTGTTCTGATACCAGCTCTCTTGTTCCCATGCTCCATGCCAACCCGTGGTCCTCTGTTCCAGTCCAGACCACCCCTGCAACCTCAGAGCTCCAGCTGTCCCTCATCAAACCAACCCGAATCTGTCTGGGTCACCCACAGAAACCCTCACAGCCCTGGACGCCATTCCTGCCGGGCTACGCTCCTCCTCCGCCTGCCTCACCCGCACCCTCACCCTCTCTCCCCCCCCGGCTGCCAGCTAAGTTACCCCGCTCTCTTAGGGGTCCCGTGTTAGTATGGTGTTTGGTGTACTGTTAGTGTAGGGTTAGGGTTAGTCGTCTCGTCTAGTCGTAGTCGTCTACCAGTCTACCAGTCTGGACAGCCACACCCACTCTAGCATGTTTCATTTGCACTAAATGCTGTTTGCATGTTTTTTGATCCTCACTATGTAAATAACTGTAACACCACCTTGTGGATGTTTGATCCCGTCAGATCCAGGAAGCTAAGCAGGGTTGGGCCTGGTCAGTACCTGGTTGGGAGACCGTGAGGGAACACCAGGAAGCCTGGGTGGATGCAGTGTGAGAGGGAGTGGTTGGTGGAGGTCGGAGGGGCCGATGGAGCAGACTGGCAGCCTGGCCTCCGTCAGTCTACCCCAGGACAGCTCTGGCTACATACGTAGCTTAGCATCATGGAGGATGGAGTGAATGAATAATGCAATGTGAAGCATCTCTGAGTGTCTAGAAAAGCGCTACATAGAACCAATGCATTATTATTATTATATAACTGTCATAATATCCCTAAATATCATCACCATCTGCAGCGTGTCCATGTCCATTCCAACACTATTTTAATTCTATTCTATTTTTGATGTCATTTATTGTCCTGTTGTGTGTCTTACGCTGCTAATTTGAACAAAGAGCTGCTAGAATGCCTTTCACTGTTTAACGACAATGACAATAAAGATCTATCTATCTATCATGGGCGGCTGTGGCTCAGGTGGTAGAGCGGGTTGTCCACTGATCGCAAGGTTGGCGGTTCGATCCCCGGCCCCTCCACATGCCGAAGTGTCCCTGGTGCAAGGCACTGAACCCCAAGTTGCTCCCAGTGGTAGATTAGCGCCTTGCATGGAAGCTCTGTCACCATTGGAGTGTGAATGTGAAACACATTGTAAAGCATTTTGGAACCACTAAGGTAGAGAAAAGCGTTACATAAGTGCAGACCATTTACCATATCTGTCTGCCAAGTCGTGGTCAGCCGGCCGTCACCCTAAATATATATCTTGCTTCGTGAGATTATTCTGCCTGCTAGTTCCCAGCTTTAGCTGTGGTTCACCCTCCACCTATAGTTGGCTCTCTCAGGAGCATCTGGTCAGTCACTCTACTTCTGTAATCATTTCATTCACTCTGTTCATTGTGAATGTTACTGTAAAAATAAACTTATATCTGTTGTAAATCGTTACCATGGAGATGTAGCTCCACAACATCCGTTACCATGGAGATCTGTAGCTCCACAGCATCAGTTACCATGGAGATCGAGCTGGTTAAAGAGAGCCACCTTCATGACACAGAAAACTCTGACTTGGGGCTCAACATACAGCACCAGTCTGAAGTTTGGACACTACTTCTGATTCCATGGTTTTTATTTATTTTAATGATTTTCTACATTGTACATGGAGACTGAAGAGATCAAACTATGAAAGAACACACATGGAATTATATTGATAAAGTGTTCAACAAACCAGAGTATGTTTTATATTTCAAATTCTTTAAAGTACCCCTTTGCTTTGATGACAGCTTTGTACTCTTGACAATAAATAAAAACTATTGAATGAGCAGGTGTGTCCAGACTTCTGACTGGTACTGTACCTGCTGACACATTAATCTGGCCTCGTAGCTCTGCAGTCTGGTGTGTTGTTGTGAGACAGGTGTTTGTTGTTGTGAGACAGGTGTGTGACTCACCTGGTCCTGCGGCTCCTGCTGCTCATCTTTGTGGCTCAGATGAAGTGTGTGACCTGCAGCAGAGGAAGCAACAAACAGCTACATGAACCTTTTAACACCTGCTGGTCACACAGCACCTGTACAGATCGATCACAGTGATCACTGATCGATCACTGATCGATCACAGCAATCACTGATTGATCACAGTGATCACTGATCGATCACAGCAATGACTGATTGATCACAGTAATCACTGATCGAAATGAACTAAACCAGGTGTAGTGTTCCGACTGAGACTCCTGGATGGATGTAAACTGATCTGGGTCCAGGTTCTACCAGAACTCCAGTGTGTTGTTCCTCCTACATGTCATGTGTCTATCTGCTGGACTGATGAGGTTCTGATCCATGTGGACCCCCCTCTATGGACTTCAAGGAGACCTTCATAGTCTGAAGGTAGAACTTTGATCAGTGATGGAGGGACTGGAGATGGAGGACCAGGAGGTTCTGAGGAGGTTCTGGAAGAACCTTAGGAGGGTTTGGTTGATTGTATTTGGATTTCCCTGCAGACAGGTGGGTCACAGCTGCAAACAGCTGCAGCTCATCATGACTTATTTTGTTGTAAGAATCTGATCTTTGATTAGTCAGAACATTTTTCTGTCTCCAGGATTTTCATCGGGATGTTTGCAGCAGTAGCATTAAAGTTTTCATGTTTGTGGAGGTTATAGAACTTCATTAACTATCATCACACTGAACTGGACCTGCATCCGTCTGAGCACATCAGACAACCAGAACACCAACCGTCTGATACCAACCAGTTCACCAGTATGAAGGTTATTAATCATAAACCAACCAGTTCACCAGTATGAAGGTTATTAATCATAAACCAGCCAGTTCACCAGTATGAAGGTTATTAATCATAAACCAACCAGTTCACCAGTATGAAGGTTATTAATCATAAACCAACCAGTTCACCAGTATGAAGGTTATTAATCATAAACCAACCAGTTCACCAGTATGAAGGTTATTAATCATAAACCAACCAGTTCACCAGTATGAAGGTTATTAATCATAAACCAGCCAGTTCACCAGTATGAAGGTTATTAATCATAAACCAACCAGTTCACCAGTATGAAGGTTATTAATCATAAACCAACCAGTTCACCAGTATGAAGGTTATTAATCATAAACCAACCAGTTCACCAGTATGAAGGTTAATAATACACATCCCACTGTGGTAGAGCTCTGGACTACAGTCACTGCTACTCCTCCCAGTCTGGTCTGATGCTCAGACAACTGGTACCGTAAGTTAGCAGATTAGCAGAAGTTAGCAGAAGTTAGCATTTAGCTGCGGTTCGCCTCGGAGCTGTTACGTGGCTTTAAAATGTGGCAAATTCTCCTCAGGCCGAGATGTCAGCGCGGTAACCGGCTGTCTGCTCTGTCCCAGTCCCTGACCGGATCCGTGGGCAACGCTGTAGCAATTACCGGAGGGTTAAAGAGAACTTACCGGCGACGGTTGGCGGCAGCGAAGAAATAGCGCGAGATGCGCAGTTCGAGCGAACACACGCGCTCTCCTCTGATTGGTGACGTCACGGAACGATGCTCGTAAGTTAGTTAACCCGCAGTGTGTGGTTACTGTTAGTGATGGTGGTTAGTTAACCCGCAGTGTGTGGTTACTGTTAGTGATGGTGGTTAGTTAACCCGCAGTGTGTGGTTACTGTTGGTGATGGTGGTTAGTTAACCCGCAGTGTGTGGTTACTGTTGGTGATGGTGGTTAGTTAACCCGCAGTGTGTGGTTACTGTTAGTGATGGTGGTTAGTTAACCCGCAGTGTGTGGTCACTGTTAGTGATGGTGGTTAGTTAACCCGCAGTGTGTGGTTACTGTTAGTGATGGTGGTTAGTTAACCCGCAGTGTGTGGTTACTGTTAGTGATGGTGGTTAGTTAACCCACAGTGTGTGGTCACTGTTAGTGATGGTGGTTAGTTAACCCGCAGTGTGTGGTTACTGTTTATAACAATCCTTCAACTCTCCATGGATCCATTTCCTCCCAGAGTCTTCCTCATTGTGGAATCATGTAGACGGACCTTAACTGAGGCCAGTGAGGTCTGCAGGTATTTAGATGTTCCTCTGGGTTCTTCTGTGACTCCTGGATTAGATATGGATGCTCTTGGAGAAGTGTTGGTGGTTGGTCCACTCCTGGGAAGGTCCACCACTGTTCCATGTTCCTCCATTTGTGGATAACGTCTCTCACTGTGCTTCTCTGGAATCCCAGTGATCATTTCACAGTTGTGGACTGTGTTTTTTCAGAACTATAAAACCTGACTGTTCTTTGGAGGGAGTCCTACTGTCAGCAGACCGCTGTAGAAACGATGAACTGGACTACAGATGTTCAGTTCATCAAGCTGTTTCAAGCAGCGACTGGATTTTGGCAGCTCAGAACATTATTGATGTCCTGAGACTGGACATTCTTACAGTTTTTTAAATTCAGCTAAATGATTCATTAGAATGCAGTCTATAAAAGTGACCTATTAAAATGTAATGTGTTGTTATCTGATATTCTTTGTTGTTTTAGGTTTTGTTGTGCACATTTTACATGTTAAATAGATAGTGGATGTCAGTTCTGGATCATAAAAGTTAAAACATGTTGTTTTTATGTTCTGTTGTCGGCGGGTTGTCCAAACCACTAAAAAAATAACGAATAAAATCACTTTTAGCATTTTCACCAGCTTTCAAAGTAAAACTCTCTCTCCCAGAATCCTTTGCGTGATGACACTGCGCTCTCCCGCCCGTTACGAAAATCTCCCGGCATGCTTTTCAGCAGGGCCGAGAAGAAGGAGCGTCATGATGGAGTCTACTGGCGGCTGAAGACAGAAAGCTGCTGAGATCTGAGCTGAGTAACGTGTGAGACGTTCATGTTCCTGCAGAGCGGAGCTTCACGGAGGATTCGGACCGGTTCATGACAGACACTTAGGCCGCTGCGCTGCGAAGATCCTCGGTGAGTGTTCGGAGCTGCTGCCGAGCAGGGCCGCCATTAACCCCGCTACAAAACACAACAGAACAGCAGCCAAACTGCCCGTTCTTACACACCTGACACACCTGAGGTGCTATTTCACTTAAATACCTCCTTTATCCCCTCCCATTGTCCCAGCGTGTTTACAGACCGAGCTACCTGCTAACAGTTAGTCTGCTAGCAGTGTTAGCCGCTAAAGCTAACCGTGCTAGCAGCATCAGGAGGTTTAAGAGATTTAAACAAAAACAGTTTGTTAACGGGTGAAACACCGACAGACACCGACTCAGTCTGAACGGTTCAACGTACCGAGAGCGTCTGTCGGTGAGTCTGAGCAGATTAGCATAGCTCCCTGTTAGCATCAGGTCCCTGTTAGCCGCTGCTCAGGCATCTAACCTCGTGTTTAGCTTCTGTTTCTTCAAACATCCTCTGAACCTGCAGAGTCTGATCTGCTGCTTCTGTGAGCCAGTGAAAACTCTGTTTCCAGCCCATAAAATCAGCAGGGTTTAGGCTCAGCACCAGGGTCAGAACCAGAACCGCTGCTAACGAACGTTGTTCCTTCTGCTGTTCGACTAATCCGTCGATTAATCGAAACGGTTTCCTCATTGAGTTGAAGCTGATGTTATTGTGACTGTGTGAAGCAGCTCGGTGTGAGTCGTGTTATTAAGAAAGGAATGAGTTATTTTAATCATTAAATCCTCTGATATTCGACATTCACTGGACCTGAATATGGTACACTGTGTTTACTGTGGACCCTCAAGTTTATTTCATTTTTCAAATGTCAGGTCATAAAAAAGTCTCGCCTTGAATTATGAGGTTTTGTGGGATTTGCTCTCAGGCTGGGAAGAGAATAGTCTACAATACGGTTTTTATATTGACGGATTTAATTGATGATTATGGATCATTTTAAATAACTTGTTAAAGGCCAGGAGGAAAAAAAGGCTAATTTAGAATTTAAACACTTTAGCCTATTAACAGAAGTTTACAGGTGAGGGCTGGAAATTATATTGTGTACGTATATATCATATAATTATAGCCATAATTACTGAAAATATAATGACTTATTTTAAATGATGATCAAGAGGGGAAAAAAGTAGAATTCAACAGCTTTATTTAGAATAGTAGAAACTTTTCACACAACAATTCAAACAAAGAGCCTAAATCAAAGCAGTAAAACAAATCAACCAATACACACATCAGAAACCTGATAACAGAAGGAGCTCACCTTGATGCACTCAATAAAGAGCAAATAATACTTAGATGTGAGAGCAAGACTTAAACACACTATTAAAAATAGCTTTAGTAATTAGTAATAAAAGCCATAGACCAAAAGTTGTGTGGTGCAGAAAGGGTTTTGTTGAACTTTGAGGTTGGTCAGCTCAACGTCTGTTTTTACAATAGAAAATAATATTAAACCTCTACAACACGTAAATAGAAATGACAGCAAATGTAAACTGTAACATAGCCGACAAACCAACATCAGCTTTGAGCTAGAGACCTAAAATCAAGACGTATGAACTTAGTTAACTGTGCCAGTACACTAAAATGTAACATAACAGAGTTCAGAGGATCGGCTGCTTGATTCACCTGTCCAGGTCCTCTCAGAGGGCTGCTGCCGTGTTCCTCTTCCATCACCGTGTCACCTGCATCAGGTGTCCTTCTAGTTCGTCCCTGTTCTGCATCAAGGGTTTGGTTTGAGAAGAAGCTCCACAGGTTCTGTTGTTTTACATACTCAGTGGTGGAGTCAGTCCAGCTTCAGCTCCTCCTGACCTGTAGCACCGGCCTGGACCGACCTGGGCTCTACCTTTTCTGGTTTGATAAGCTGAACCTTTGATGTCAGCAGTAACCTGGTGTGTGTCTGTACTTTTTAACTGTTCAGTGAGCTGAGAGTTTGTTTCAGGAGAAAAGGCTTCACACTGTCACAGGAAATATCCTGTCTCCAGTGTTTTCTCTCAGACAGGCAGCAGAGCGGAGACTCTGTCTACAGATTAAGTTGAGGAAACACAACCTGAAGCTTCCTGAAGTCAGGCTTTATATCAGCATGTCCTCAGTAATCAGTTTCTACTGCATCCTGGTGCCGTCTGGATGTTTTAATACAGTAATGTTAGAGTTCAGGCTTCGTAGATGCAGCTTGTGACTAACAGGTGGAAGCAGCTGAAGGTGTTTCCACCTGTAATCATTCTGGTCCCAGTCAGACAGTAAAACACCTAAAAACTGCAGTACTGGTTCTTTACATCCTTGGTTTCTTCTCTATCTGCACTTTTTTTCTCAACCTGCATCTGTCTTAGTACGACCGAACAACAAACTGTTTCATGATTGGCTGATCATCAAGCAGAGGGAGCAGCTCTGTTTGTTGATGCAGCCCAACTTGCATCTAAAATTATGTCCAAGCGAAACTGAACATTTTCTAATATCTGCAGAGAACGAATTAGAATAGACTTTATTAACCCCTGAAGGGAAATTATAAAAAAACAACAACAAAACCAGAGAGAGAGCGGGAGCTGATCAGCTGGAGGAGCTGTACCACAGGGAGACCTCAGTCTTTGTTGGTGTTGAGCAGTTGGATCGGTCATCTTGAATATATCTGGCAGCTGACTGTAGCAGCCATGTTGGTCTATTACAACCAAGAACATATTGATTAGCTGCTTCCTGATCCATCCGCTTTGGCTGATCGATGCTGTAAACCTGCAGCTGGATCAGACCTGATCCTGGTGCTTCTGATCAGTTTGGATCTTTTCCACTAACAACTTAAAGGAGTGGTTTTTCTGCTTGTTCCATCTGTACAGTCTGATTTAACTTATAACATGATGCTGGGGGACATTTGATATTTGATCAGTGGCTTTAAGCTCAAAATCAATTTAACAATAATACACACTGATCACATTTGAAACAGTTGGTCCCAGTTCACCTTAAACTCAAGACTTCTGGTTGGAGGTCATTAACTTCCTCAGAAGTCTTTGTCATGGTGCCCGTTGCTAGCTAAACTCCCACAATGCTCTCTGCTTCCAACATGACCTGTAGTCTGAGTGACGCCTCCTCTGGTCTCTACAGTATTAAACAGTAAGAGGCTCCACCTGGTGGAACAACCAGGAACTACAGCTGATCTATGATACATTTACTGACATCATGGAGAGAAAACAGGTTTAATACATCTGGTGGAGCCTCAGTACATCCTCTAGTACTACATTTACCCTCTAACACCAACATGTAGACCTCTAATACGACATTTACCCTCCAGTACTACATTTATCATCTAATACGACATTTACCCTCTAGTACTACATTTATCATCTAATACTACATTTACCCTCTAGTACTACATTTATCCTCTAGTACTACATTTATCATCTAATACTACATTTACCCTCTAGTACTACATTTACCCTCTAGTACTACATTTATCATCTAATACTACATTTACCCTCTAGTACTGCATTTATCCTCTAGTACTACATTTATCATCTAATACGACATTTACCCTCTAGTACTACATTTATCCTCTAGTACTTCTACTACATTCAGACAGTGTTCTCCCAGAGCTTTACAACAAGGTTCCACCTACACAACATGATGTGTATGTGGTGTTTCGTGGCTTTGCAGAGCTGCTCAGTTGCCCAGCTGCTTACCTGTTGTACAGGTGAATCTGTCTGTATTTACGAACTCAAACTGACCAACTGGTCCTCCTCCTGCAGGTTTAGCTGGTCACCATGGCGACAGACATCGGCTCGCCGCAGCGGTTCTTCCACATGCCGCGCTTCCAGCACCAGGCGCCGCGACAGGTGTTCTACAAGAGGCCAGACTTCGCCCAGCAGCAGGCCATGCAGCAGCTCACCTTCGACGGAAAACGCATGAGGAAGGCAGTGAACCGCAAAACCATCGACTACAACCCCTCCGTCATCAGATACCTGGAGGTAACACACCTGGTTAAACTTTATTTAAACACACCACCCCTCCATAATCAGATACCTGGAGCGAACACACCTGGTTTAATGTTTTAACAAAACAATACAAGACTAAAATCTGAAGTTTGAAGCTAGAAGAGGACGTTGTTCAAGTCAGAATGATTGATCATTGATCAGAATGGCTGAACACTCACTGGTTGATCTTCTCTCAGTCACATAATCAATAATTGAGCAGCTCTGATTGGTATTGAGTTGTGGAGAGAAATACAATAAAATGTCTTCACATCTGTGAGAGCTGCAGCTTCGTCTGTTAGCCTCCTGATTGATTATTGATCAGATTTGATGACTGATTGAAGCTACTTTTTTCATGAATTTTAGGTTCTCAGACTTTCCTTGTTTTGTGTGATAGTTTAACGTTCACGTCAACACGTTCATTTCAGCTCCTCAGTCTCAGAACACGGAAGCATTCAGTGTTTATTCTCAACAACAGCATCCTGAAGACTGTTTCTGTTTCCTCTGCAGAACCGACTGTGGCAGCGCGACCACCGAGACTTCAGAGCCATTCAGCCCGACGCCGGCTGCTACAACGACGTAAGTACTTCCTTCTTTACAGAGTCCACATTAAGTCACACCAGATCCCCTCAACGCTTCACAGTCATCAGTAGATGCTACAGTTTCCAGATGTTCCATGAATGCCTCACAGTTTCCAGGTGTTTCTGTTGCCGTTGCTCCTGTCAGGGTGTATCTTAGCTGCTGTCGGGGTGTATCTTAGCTCCTGTCGGGGTGTATCTTAGCTGCTGTCGGGGTGTATCTTAGCTGCTGTAGGGGTGTATCTTAGCTGCTGTCGGGGTGTATCTTAGCTGCTGTCGGGGTGTATCTTAGCTCCTGTCGGGGTGTATCTTAGCTCCTGTCGGGGTGTATCTTAGCTCCTGTCGGGGTGTATCTTAGCTGCTGTCGGGGTGTATCTTAGCTGCTGTAGGGGTGTATCTTAGCTGCTGTAGGGGTGTATCTTAGCTGCTGTAGGGGTGTATCTTAGCTGCTGTAGGGGTGTATCTTAGCTGCTGTAGGGGTGTATCTTAGCTGCTGTCGGGATGTATCTTAGCTCCTGTCGGGGTGTATCTTAGCTGCTGTCGGGGTGTATCTTAGCTGCTGTCGGGGTGTATCTTAGCTGCTGTCGGGGTGTATCTTAGCAGCTGTCGGGGTGTATCTTAGCAGCTGTCGGGGTGTATCTTAGCTCCTGTCGGGGTGTATCTTAGCTGCTGTCGGGGTGTATCTTAGCTGCTGTCGGGGTGTATCTTAGCTGCTGTCGGGGTGTATCTTAGCAGCTGTCGGGGTGTATCTTAGCAGCTGTCGGGGTGTATCTTAGCTGCTGTCGGGGTGTATCTTAGCAGCTGTCGGGGTGTATCTTAGCAGCTGTCGGGGTGTATCTTAGCTGCTGTCGGGGTGTATCTTAGCTGCTGTCGGGGTGTATCTTAGCTGCTGTCGGGGTGTATCTTAGCTGCTGTCGGGGTGTATCTTAGCTGCTGTCGGGGTGTATCTTAGCTGCTGTCGGGGTGTATCTTAGCTGCTGTCGGGGTGTATCGTAGCAGCTGTCGGGGTGTATCTTAGCAGCTGTCGGGGTGTATCTTAGCAGCTGTCGGGGTGTATCTTAGCAGCTGTCGGGGTGTATCTTAGCTCCTGTCGGGGTGTATCTTAGCAGCTGTCGGGGTGTATCTTAGCTGCTGTCGGGGTGTATCTTAGCTGCTGTCGGGGTGTATCTTAGCTGCTGTCGGGGTGTATCTTAGCTGCTGTCGGGGTGTATCTTAGCAGCTGTCGGGGTGTATCGTAGCAGCTGTCGGGGTGTATCTTAGCTCCTGTCGGGGTGTATCTTAGCTCCTGTCGGGGTGTATCTTAGCTGCTGTCGGGGTGTATCTTAGCTGCTGTCGGGGTGTATCTTAGCTCCTGTCGGGGTGTATCTTAGCTGCTGTCGGGGTGTATCTTAGCTCCTGTCGGGGTGTATCTTAGCTGCTGTCGGGGTGTATCTTAGCTCCTGTCGGTGTATCTTAGCTCCTGTCGGGGTGTATCTTAGCTGCTGTCGGGGTGTATCTTAGCTGCTGTTGTATCTTAGCTGTCGGGGTGTATCTTAGCAGCTGTCGGGGTGTATCTTAGCTGCTGTCGGGGTGTATCTTAGCTGCTGTCGGGGTGTATCTTAGCTCCTGTCGGGGTGTATCTTAGCTGCTGTCGGGGTGTATCTTAGCTGCTGTCGGGGTGTATCTTAGCTGCTGTCGGGGTGTATCTTAGCTGCTGTGTTCCTCTGTCTTGTCTGAGGATCTAAACTGTGACCTGTTGATGTGTTTACCTCGTCCGACTGTGTTTACTCTCAGGTAAAGGTTGTGTTTGTGTGTCTGCAGCTCGTCCCTCCTGTCGGCATGTTGAATAACCCCATGAACGCTGTCACTACAAAGTTCGTCCGAACTTCCACCAACAAAGTGAAGTGTCCGGTGTTCGTCATCAGGGTGAGTCGCTGCATCTCTTTACAGTACTCTACTGACGGTAAACCAGCTGTGAGGTTACCATCTGGTAAGAATCCTTCATTCACTCCACAGCAGGGAGATGTGTAGAACATAAAACTGAACAAACAACAGAAGAGCTGCCGACGTGCACGTTCTACTACATGTGGGCAGTTTTCATTCGTTAGTCTTGTGAGTGTACGACGTGCTGATGATACACAGTTTGAATGTGCTGATGTCTTCTGTTGTTAGGTTACATGTTGGACCAATGGTGTCAGAATGAGGTGTTTAAATAATGAATTTAGCCACTGTAGTAGAACATGTGAAAGGAACACGGAGAACCTTCAGATGAACAGCAGGGACCACCTGTTGGAGGCCAAGCAGTAGAACTGGTCTCTTCACACTGAAGACAGCTGATCAGGTTCTGGTACAGCCCATCCACTGATAGTTCAACCAAACGACAAGCTGGTCAGTGATTGGATGTTGGCGAGCCACAGGAGCATGCTCTGTTATCAGGGATGTGATTGGCTGTTTATGATGCAGGACCTGTGGAACGGTTTTCTCTTTTGTGTGGATCAATATGTATCGGTATCTACTGATCAGCCTCCTTTCCTCTGCCTCTTCACCTCCGGTGCTGCTGATCGAGGTTACAGTCGAGTAGGACCACAAACAGGACTACACCTGTTCTGTCTTTAAGAAGAAGAACTCTGTCGGTTTATACTTGCAGAACCTATGTCCAGGCAGCCAATAGGAGAGTTTGAGTTGGTAATGAGCAGAGAACCAGATGCTGATGAGTCCAGCAGGTTCAGGAGGACGTCGGGGGGTTAACCTAGTGTCTGTCTCCTCTGCAGTGGACTCCTGAAGGCCGCCGGCTGGTGACCGGAGCCTCCAGTGGAGAGTTCACCCTGTGGAATGGACTCACCTTCAACTTTGAGACCATCCTACAGGTAAACGTCAGAACACGGAACATGTTTCACAACTTATCAGCACGATCAATCAATAGTCCATGAATCAATACCACAAACTGATCACAGTGGATATTTGTACTGTACTGATGTTGCTGTTCTGATGAACAGACTCAGTTCCATCAGTTACTGTGACTCAGGAACTCTTCTCTAGTTGGTCCCAGAGTTCTGGTTGGAGGTCATTAACCTCCTCAGAAGTCTTTGTCATGGTGCCCGTTGCAGCTAAACTCCCACAATGCTCTCTGCTTCCAACATGACCTGCCTATCCTACTATACATTTTCTGACATCATGGAGAGAATACAGGTTTTCTACATCTGTTGAATCCTCAGTACATCCTACCATCTAGTAGTACATTCACTCTCTTATACTACATTTACCCTCTAGTGCTACATTTACCCTCTAATACTACATTTACCCTCTAATACTACATTTACCCTCTAGTACTACATTTACTCTCTAGTACTACATTTACTCTCTTATACTACATTTACCCTCCAGTACTACATTTACCCTCTAATGCTACATTTACCCTCTCGTACTACATTTACCCTCTAGTACTACATTTACCCTCTAGTACTACATTTACCCTCTAATACTACATTTACCCTCTAATGCTACATTTACCCTCTAATACTACATTTACCCTCTAGTACTACATTTACCCTCCAGTACTACATTTACCCTCCAGTACTACATTTACCCTCTAATACTACATTTACCCTCTAATGCTACATTTACCCTCTAATACTACATTTACCCTCCAGTACTACATTTACCCTCTCCAGTACTACATTTACCCTCCAGTACTACATTTACCCTCCAGTACTACATTTACCCTCTAATGCTACATTTACCCTCTAATACTACATTTACCCTCTAGTACTACATTTACCCTCCAGTACTACATTTACCCTCTAATACTACATTCACCCTCCAGTACTACATCTACCCTCTAGTACTACATTTACCCTCCAGTACTACATTTACCCTCCAGTACTACATTTACCCTCTAGTACTACGTTTACCCTCCAGTACTACATTTACCCTCTAATACTACATTCACCCTCCAGTACTACATTTACCCTCTAGTACTACATTTACCCTCTAGTACTACGTTTACCCTCCAGTACTACATTTACCCTCTAGTACTACATTTACCCTCTAGTACTACGTTTACCCTCCAGTACTACATTTACCCTCTAATGCTACATTTACCCTCTAGTGCTACATTTACCCTCTCCAGTACTACATTTACCCTCTAGTACTACATTTACTCTCCAGTACTACATTTACCCTTTAGTACTACATTTACCCTCTAGTACTACATTTACCCTCTAGTACTACATTTACCCTCTAGTACTACGTTTACCCTCCAGTACTACATTTACCCTCTAATGCTACATTTACCCTCTAGTGCTACATTTACCCTCTCCAGTACTACATTTACCCTCTAGTACTACATTTACTCTCTAGTACTACATTTACCCTCTAGTACTACATTTACCCTCTAATGCTACATTTACCCTCTAGTGCTACATTTACCCTCTCCAGTACTACATTTACCCTTTAGTACTACATTTACCCTCTAGTACTACATTTACCCTCTAGTACTACATGTACCCTCTAGTACTACATTTACTCTCTAGTACTACATTTACCCTCTAATACTACATTTACCCTCTAGTACTACATTTACCCTCTAGTACTACATTTACCCTCTAGTACTACATTTACCCTCTAATACTACATTTACCCCCTAGGACTACATTTACTCTCTAGTACTACATTTACCCTCTAGTACTACGTACCCTAGTACTACATTTACCCTCTAGTACTACATTTACCCTCTAGTACTACATTTACCCTCTAGTACTACCAGTACTACATTTACCCTCTAGTACTACATTTACCCTCTAGTACTACATTTACCCCCTAGGACTACATTTACTCTCTAGTACTACCTTTACCCTCTAGTACTACATTTACCCTCTAATACCCTCTAATACTACATTTACCCCCTAGGACTACATTTACTCTCTAGTACTACATTTACCCTCTAGTACTACATTTACCCTCTAGTACTACATTTACCCTTTAGTACTACCTTTACCCTCTAGTACTACATTTACTCTCTAATACTACATTTACCCTCTAGTACTACATTTACCCTCTAATATTACATTTACCCCCTAGGACTACATTTACTCTCTAGTACTACCTTTACCCTCTAGTACTACATTTACCCTCTAATACTACATTTACCCCCTAGGACTACATTTACTCTCTAGTACTACATTTACCCTCTAGTACTACATTTACCCTCTAGTACTACATTTACCCTCTAGTACTACATTTACCCCCTAGGACTACGTTTACCCTCCAGTACTACATTTACCCTCTAATGCTACATTTACCCTCTAGTGCTACATTTACCCTCTCCAGTACTACATTTACCCTTTAGTACTACATTTACCCTCTAGTACTACATTTACCCTCTAGTACTACATTACCCTCTAGTACTACATTTACCCTCTAGTACTACATTTACCCTCTAGTACTACATTTACCCTCTAGTACTACATTTACCTCTGTACTACATTTACCCTCTAGTACTACATTTACCCTCTAGTACTACATTTACCCTTTAGTACTACCTTTACCCTCTAGTACTACATTTACTCTCTAATACTACATTTACCCTCTAGTACTACATTTACCCTCTAATATTACATTTACCCCCTAGGACTACATTTACTCTCTAGTACTACCTTTACCCTCTAGTACTACATTTACCCTCTAATACTACATTTACCCCCTAGGACTACATTTACCCTCTAGTACTACATTTACCCTCTAGTACTACATTTACCCTCTAGTACTACATTTACTCTCTAGTACTACATTTACCCTCTAATACTACATTTACCCTCTAGTACTACATTTACCCTCTAGTACTACATTTACCCTCTAGTACTACATTTACCCTCTAATACTACATTTACCCCCTAGGACTACATTTACCCTCTAGTACTACATTTACCCTTTAGTACTACATTTACCCTTTAGTACTACCTTTACCCTCTAGTACTACATTTACTCTCTAATACTACATTTACCCTCTAGTACTACATTTACCCTCTAATATTACATTTACCCCCTAGGACTACATTTACTCTCTAGTACTACCTTTACCCTCTAGTACTACATTTACCCTCTAATACTACATTTACCCTCTAATACTACATTTACCCCCTAGTACTACATTTACCCTCTAGTACTACATTTACCCTCTAGTACTACATTTACCCTCTAGTACTACCTTTACCCTCTAGTACTACATTTACCCTCTAATACTACATTTACCCCCTAGGACTACATTTACTCTCTAGTACTACATTTACCCTCTAGTACTACATTTACCCTCTAGTACTACATTTACCCTCTAATACTACATTTACCCTCTAATACTACATTTACTACTTTACCCTCTAGTACTACATTTACCCTCTAGTACTATTATTTACCCTCTAGTACTACCTTTACCCTCTAGTACTACATTTACCCTCTAATACTACATTTACCTAGACTACATTTACTCTCTAGTACTACATTTACCCTCTAGTACTACATTTACCCTCTAGTACTACATTTACCCTCTAATACTACATTTACCCTCTAATACTACATTTACCCTCTAGTACTACATTTACCCTCTAGTACTACATTTACCCTCTAGTACTACATTTACCCTCTAGTACTACGTTTACCCTCCACTACATTTACCCTCTAGTACTACCTTTACTTACCCTCTAGTACTACATTTACCCTCTAGTACTACATTTACCCTCTGGTACTACATTTACCCTCTAGTACTACATTTTTACCCTCTAGTACTACATTTACCCTCTAGTACTACATTTACCCTCTAGTACTACATTTACCCTCTAATACTACATTTACCCTCTAGTACTACATTTACCCTCTAGTACTACATTTACCCTCTAATACTACATTTACCCCCTAGGACTACATTTACTCTCTAGTACTACATTTACCCTCTAGTACTACATTTACCCTCTAGTACTACATTTACCCTCTAATACTACATTTACCCTCTAGTACTACATTTACCCTCTAATACTACATTTACCCTCTAGTACTACATTTACCCTCTAGTACTACATTTACTCTCTAGTACTACATTTACCCTCTAGTACTACATTTACCCTCTAGTACTACATTTACCCCCTAGGACTACATTTACTCTCTAGTACTACATTTACCCCCTAGGACTACATTTACTCTCTAGTACTACGTTTACTCTCTAGTACTACATTTACCCTTTAGTACTACATTTACCCTCTAGTACTACATTTACCCTCTAGTACTACATTTACCCTCTAGTACTACGTTTACTCTCTAGTACTACATTTACCCTTTAGTACTACATTTACCCTCTAGTACTACATTTACCCTCTAGTACTACGTTTACCCTCTCCAGTACTACATTTACCCTCTAGTACTACGTTTACCCTCTCCAGTACTACATTTACCCTCTAGTACTACATTTACTCTCTAGTACTACATTTACCCCCCTAGGACTACATTTACTCTCTAGTACTACATTTACCCTTTAGTACTACATTTACCCTCTAGTACTACATTTACCCTCTAGTACTACATTTACCCTTTAGTACTACATTTACCCTCTAGTACTACATGTAAACCCAAAGCAGGTTGCTGTAGAAGTTGTCGTCTAACCAGTTGGCTGTATTGTTGGTCCAGTTCTGTGAGGTCTGTGTGGCTCTTCTTATCGTTCGTACTGACGGTCTTCCTCCCCGTCCCCCCGTCCCACCCGTCCCCCCTGTCCTCTCCTGCAGGCCCACGACAGTCCAGTCCGGGCGATGACATGGTCTCATAATGACATGTGGATGCTGACGGCGGACCATGGCGGCTACGTGAAGTACTGGCAGTCCAACATGAACAACGTCAAGATGTTCCAGGCTCACAAGGAGGCCATTAGAGAAGCCAGGTTTCTACTAATCTCCATTTTCTGTAGTTCTGCAGCGCCCCGCCGCGACCACAGGGGGGCGCCGCCTCATGCTGTGTTTGTTGTGGTTCATTTAACAGATGTATGTGTGTGCTGCTGCAGCACTGCAGCGATCTGTTGTCCATATTCTACCTGCTGTGGTCATGAGCTGTTTCTGTGTGTGCTAATAAAGTCACTGATCTCTGGTTTGGTAGGCCCAGTGCTGTGGAGGAGATCAATAAAGTGTTAACAGGATCAATAAAGTGAATAAATACGCAGCCGTAGGTGTAAATAAAGGCATGAATTGCACATGTGCACCTTAACCCAAAGCTCAGCCCACCTGGTCTCCTACGTTTCCCAGAATGCAGCTGAACAGCATCCCTTAAACTCCACACCTCCAATTTGCAAGGCAGATTGGACATTTGGAGCCGGGTGACGTCACTGTGACATCATCAGGTTACAGATGACATCATACAGCGGGCTGAATGGGCAGGGCACGTCCAGTTACCTAGTCCTGGTCAGTCAAACCAACTAACTAGGACTAGTAAACTGAACTTTTGTTCAAAATCAGTGAATCAGCCCTTTACCTGAGCAGGAACACCTGTACAGTGTGATGCCACTCAACCTGACACACCTGAAGTCTTCTGCAGGTGATGGTCTACGTTACTCTGTCAGATGTTCCTATTATTCTGGCCACTTATCATCACCAGACAGGTGAAGCTACCTGAAACAAGTCACACTTTTTCTTTCTTGCTTCAGACTAAAGAAAAAAATTACGTTACCCTTAAGTTTCAACTTTAGCTTACTGAAACTGGTAGCCTAGCGTAGCCCAGAGACTGGAAGCAGAGGCATACTGTTAGCCTAGTTTAGCCCAGAGACTGGAAGCAGAGGCATACTGTTAGCCTAGCTTAGCCCAGAGACTGGAAGCAAAGGCATACTGTTAGCCTAGCTTAGCTTAGCCCAGAGACTGGAAGCAGAAGTGTGCTCTTAGCCTAGCTTAGCCTAAAGACTGGAAGCAGAGGCATACTGTTAGCTTAGCTTAGCCCAGAGACTGGAAGCAAAGGCATACTGTTAGCCTAGCTTAGCTTAGCCCAGAGACTGGAAGCAGAAGTGTGCTCTTAGCCTAGCTTAGCCTAAAGACTGGAAGCAGAGGCATACTGTTAGCCTAGCTTAGCCCAGAGACTGGAAGCAAAGGCATACTGTTAGCCTAGCTTAGCTTAGCCCAGAGACTGGAAGCAGAAGTGTGCTCTTAGCCTAGCTTAGCCTAAAGACTGGAAGCAGAGGCATACTGTTAGCTTAGCCCAGAGACTGGAAGCAGAGGCATATTGTTAGCTTAGCCCAGAGACTGGAAGCAGAGGCATATTGTTAGCCTAGTTTAGCCCAGAGACTGGAAGCAGAGGCATACTGTTAGCTTAGCCTAAAGACTGGAAGCAGAGGCATACTGTTAGCTTAGCCCAGAGACTGGAAGCAGAGGCATATTGTTAGCCTAGTTTAGCCCAGAGACTGGAAGCAGAGGCATACTGTTAGCTTAGCTTAGTCCAGAGACTGGAAGCAAAAGCATACTGTTGGCCTAGCGTAGCCCAGAGACTGGAAGCAGAGGCATACTGTTAGCCTAGCTTAGCCCAGAGACTGGAAGCAGAGGCATACTGGGCCTAAGTTAGCCCAGAAACTGGAAGCAGAGGCATACTGTTAGCTTAGCTTAACCCAGAGACTGAAAGCAAAGGCAAACTGTTAGCTTAGCTCAGAGACTGGAAGCAGAGGCATCCTGTTAGCCTGACTTGGCCCAAAGACTGGAAGCAGAAGCATACTGTTAGCCTGGTGTAGCCCAGAGGCATGTTCTTAACCTAGCTTAGCACAGAGACTGGAAGCATGGATACACTGATAGCCTAGCTTTGCACAAACACTGGAGCACGTGGTAAATTGTTTGTTTAGCTTAGCACAAAGATTCGAAGCATGAGAAAATTCTTATTCTAGCTTAGCACAAGACTGAAAGCATGTGGTAAACTCTTAGCCTAGCTTAACACAACTACTAAAAGTAGGAAGAAGCTCTAAGAATAGCTTAGCATAAATGGAATAGAGTAGAAAACCTTTATTATCATAATTCAAAGTACAACGAGATTTAAAGAGTGGAAGTAGGAAGTAGTAGAAAAACTGTTAGCTAAGCACAGACAAGAAACTTGAAGAAGCAGTTAGCCTAGCATACCACAAAAACTGGAAGCAGGGGGGAAAACTTTTAGTACGAAAATACCTCCATTGACTCATAAACATGGAAACAGACAGTGGTGGTCAGTGCAGAACTTCACTGACAAGGAAAACTGTTGGAATAGCTCAGCACATAGACAGGAAGCGTGAGGAAGAGGGACACTGTTAGCCTAGCTTAGCACACACACTGGGAGCAGAGGGACACTGTTAGCCTAGCTTAGCTCACAGACTGGGAGCAGAGGGACACTGTTAGCCTAGCTTAGCACACACACTGGGAGCAGAGGGACACTGTTAGCCTAGCTTAGCTCACAGACTGAGAGCTGAGGGACACTGTTAGCCTAGCTTAGCACACACACTGGGAGCAGAGGGACAGTGCTGTCAGTAGAAACAGTCAACAGGCCTCTTCCTGTCAGATGAGTTCTGTGGACATGAGGGTTATGGTTCTGTCTCCAGGAAGCCTTTACGTTTTAATACATGTTTGTGTTAGCAGCTGACGTCTCTGCAAAATGTGAAGCATCTCTGTCTAGAAACACTTGGAACAGGTCAGGGATAGGGCTAACGCTAACTTCTGAAATGTCTTCTGTGAAGCACAAACTGAAAAATCCTTTAGAACTAATTTGCGAATCTAAATTTCGGTTATTGATCCAGCTGCTGCTGATCCACGTCCTGTTTCATGACCAGTATTTGTGACGCTGAGATGTTATTGATATCGGGGCTGCAGCTAGTGATTGTTTCAACTATTGATCACTGTTTCTCTATCAGGATGAATGATTTGCTCTGCAGGATCCGAACGGATTGAGTTACCGTCTACTAAAGTAGTTCTTCAAACAGAACAGACTGCAGCGGTCCAGTTTAAGGCCGTCGTTTAAGCTGAGCCCACACTGAAACACATCACACCAGGTCAAGGCTGCAGAGGGTCGGTGGACTCTACGAGCTGTGGCTTACTGACTTGAGGCTGCAGCCACCCATCACTTTTATTATTTCCAGGATCATTTATTGACTCGAAAACATTAAATCCATTCAGAGCTGACTTGATGTCCTCAGATCTCTAGAACTCAACAGACTGGCCTGTGAAGAGCTTCAGCATCAGATGTTTCCAGGAGTCATCAATGACTGAATGAGTTTATTAGAAGATCAGTGAGGCAGAACTCTGAAAATACGGATCTGAACCAGAACTTTGTGACAGAGAACATCCAGCAGGTGGAGCTGTTCCTCCTGTTACAGCCGGTTTAGCCCGTCTTTATTTATTTGTAAAGTCTGCAAGAGACTTTAGAGAGAAAATAAAATCAGATACAGAAACCTGCAGACAAACAGGAAGTGAAGGGGTTAGGGGTTGGATGAATCAGGCCTCATCCTCCAGGGTGAAGGGGTTAGTGGTTGGATGAATCAGGCCTCATCCTCCAGAGTGAAGGGGTTAGTGGTTGGATGAATCAGGCCTCATCCTGCAGGGTGAAGGGGTTAGTGGTTGGATGAATCAGGCCTCATCCTGCAGGGTGAAGGGGTTAGGGGTTGGATGAATCAGGCCTCATCCTCCAGAGTGAAGGGGTTAGTGGTTGGATGAATCAGGCCTCATCCTCCAGGGTGAAGGGGTTAGGGGTTGGATGAATCAGCCTTATCCTCCAGGGTGAAGGGGTTAGTGGTTGGATGAATCAGCCTCATCCTCCAGGGTGAAGGGGTTAGGGGTTGGATGAATCAGGCCTCATCCTCCAGGGTGAAGGGGTTAGTGGGTGGATGAATCAGGCCTCATCCTCCAGAGTGAAGGGGTTAGTGGGTGGATGAATCAGGCCTCATCCTCCAGGGTGAAGGGGTTAGGGGTTGGATGAATCAGGCCTCATCCTCCAGGGTGAAGGGGTTAGGGGTTGGATGAATCAGGCCTCATCCTCCAGGGTGAAGGGGTTAGTGGGTGGATGAATCAGCCTTATCCTCCAGGGTGAAGGGGTTAGTGGGTGGATGAATCAGCCTTATCCTCCAGGGTGAAGGGGTTAGTGGGTGGATGAATCAGCCTTATCCTCCAGGGTGAAGGGGTTAGGGGTTGGATGAATCAGCCTTATCCTCCAGGGTGAAGGGGTTAGTGGGTGGATGAATCAGCCTTATCCTCCAGGGTGAAGGGGTTAGTGGTTGGATGAATCAGGCCTCATCCTCCAGGGTGAAGGGGTTAGTGGTTGGATGAATCAGGCCTCATCCTCCAGGGTGAAGGGGTTAGTGGTTGGATGAATCAGCCTCATCCTCCAGGGTGAAGGGGTTAGGGGTTGGATGAATCAGCCTTATCCTCCAGGGTGAAGGGGTTAGTGGGTGGATGAATCAGCCTTATCCTCCAGGGTGAAGGGGTTAGGGGTTGGATGAATCACCCTCATCCTCCAGGGTGAAGGGGTTAGTGGTTGGATGAATCACCCTCATCCTCCAGAGTGAAGGGGTTAGGGGTTGGATGAATCAGCCTCATCCTCCAGAGTGAAGGGGTTAGTGGTTGGATGAATCACCCTCATCCTCCAGAGTGAAGGGGTTAGTGGTTGGATGAATCACCCTCATCCTCCAGAGTGAAGGGGTTAGTGGTTGGATGAATCACCCTCATCCTCCAGAGTGAAGGGGTTAGGGGTTGGATGAATCAGCCTCATCCTCCAGGGTGAAGGGGTTAGGGGTTGGATGAATCAGCCTTATCCTCCAGGGTGAAGGGGTTAGTGGTTGGATGAATCAGGCCTCATCCTCCAGGGTGAAGGGGTTAGTGGGTGGATGAATCAGGCCTCATCCTCCAGGGTGAAGGGGTTAGTGGTTGGATGAATCAGGCCTAATCCTCCAGGGTGAAGGGGTTAGTGGGTGGATGAATCAGGCCTCATCCTCCAGGGTGAAGGGGTTAGTGGGTGGATGAATCAGGCCTCATCCTCCAGGGTGAAGGGGTTAGTGGGTGGATGAATCAGGCCTCATCCTGCAGGGTGAAGGGGTTAGTGGTTGGATGAATCAGGCCTCATCCTCCAGGGTGAAGGGGTTAGTGGTTGGATGAATCAGGCCTCATCCTACAGGGTGAAGGGGTTAGTGGTTGGATGAATCAGCCTTATCCTCCAGGGTGAAGGGGTTAGGGGTTGGATGAATCAGGCCTCATCCTCCAGGGTGAAGGGGTTAGGGGTTGGATGAATCAGGCCTCATCCTCCAGGGTGAAGGGGTTAGGGGTTGGATGAATCAGGCCTCATCCTCCAGGGTGAAGGGGTTAGTGGGTGGATGAATCAGGCCTCATCCTCCAGGGTGAAGGGGTTAGTGGGTGGATGAATCAGCCTTATCCTCCAGGGTGAAGGGGTTAGGGGTTGGATGAATCAGGCCTCATCCTCCAGGGTGAAGGGGTTAGTGGTTGGATGAATCAGGCCTCATCCTCCAGGGTGAAGGGGTTAGTGGTTGGATGAATCACCCTTATCCTCCAGGGTGAAGGGGTTAGTGGTTGGATGAATCAGCCTCATCCTCCAGGGTGAAGGGGTTAGTGGGTGGATGAATCAGCCTCATCCTCCAGGGTGAAGGGGTTAGTGGGTGGATGAATCAGCCTCATCCTGCAGGGTGAAGGGGTTAGTGGTTGGATGAATCAGGCCTCATCCTGCAGGGTGAAGGGGTTAGTGGGTGGATGAATCAGCCTCATCCTCCAGGGTGAAGGGGTTAGGGGTTGGATGAATCAGGCCTCATCCTCCAGGGTGAAGGGGTTAGTGGTTGGATGAATCAGCCTCATCCTCCAGAGTGAAGGGGTTAGTGGTTGGATGAATCACCCTCATCCTCCAGGGTGAAGGGGTTAGTGGTTGGATGAATCACCATCATCCTCCAGGGTGAAGGGATTAGGGGTTGGATGAATCACCATCATCCTCCAGGGTGAAGGGGTTAGGGGTTGGATGAATCAGGCCTCATCCTCCAGGGTGAAGGGGTTAGGGGTTGGATGAATCAGCCTCATCCTCCAGGGTGAAGGGGTTAGGGGTTGGATGAATCAGGCCTCATCCTCAGGGTGAAGGGGTTAGTGGGTGGATGAATCAGCCTCATCCTCCAGTGAAGGGTTAGGGGTGGATGAATCACCCTCATCCTCAGGGTGAAGGGGTTAGGGGGTGGATGAATCAGCCTCATCCTCCAGGGTGAAGGGGTTAGGGGTTGGATGAATCAGCCTCATCCTCCAGGGTGAAGGGGTTAGTGGGTGGATGAATCAGCCTCATCCTCCAGGGTGAAGGGGTTAGGGGGTGGATGAATCACCCTCATCCTCCAGGGTGAAGGGGTTAGGGGTTGGATGAATCAGCCTCATCCTCCAGAGTGAAGGGGTTAGTGGTTGGATGAATCAGCCTCATCCTCCAGAGTGAAGGGGTTAGTGGTTGGATGAATCAGGCCTCATCCTCCAGGGTGAAGGGGTTAGGGGTTGGATGAATCAGGCCTCATCCTCCAGGGTGAAGGGGTTAGTGGTTGGATGAATCAGGCCTCATCCTCCAGGGTGAAGGGGTTAGGGGTTGGATGAATCACCCTCATCCTCCAGGGTGAAGGGGTTAGTGGTTGGATGAATCAGCCTCATCCTCCAGGGTGAAGGGGTTAGGGGTTGGATGAATCAGGCCTCATCCTCCAGGGTGAAGGGGTTACTGCCAGGAATGAAGACGAGCAGTTCACCTTGACCTCATTAGTCTGGATTTAATTAACTGGAGCAGAAGTTTAGGTCAGATGAACATGACGATACCAGCAGCTGTTTGAGGTCCTGAACGCACCACAGCAGGAAAACTTTAAGCGCTGATGGACGAAGGATGAACCGATAACAGCCACTTAAACAGTCAATGATCAGTTATTTGTTCCGATGATTTCAATGCAGTCGGACTGTTCAACACAATATGTTTTTACTGGAAATGTCTGAGCGGATGAAGTCAGGTCCACATACTGAACAGCTACTGTGAAGTTGTTGGACAGGTGTAGACACACTGTCCAGGTGTGTTCACTGGTTGGTCAGTAACCTGCTTTATTGATGGCTAATTTATTGATCAATGAACAGCTGATGATCAACAATGACAGCGACGTTAAACTGCTCTTTACTCTGAACGTCCATCTGGAAAACCCAGTGAGACCTCCCCCTGGCCTCCCCCGACCTCTTGGGTGTGTTGGCTGTAAAGCAGGTGGACAGGCAGTTTTCTAGGTGGTGTTGTTCAGTCCAGGTGTTGTTGTTGTTCAGTCCAGATGTTTGCATCTCCATGCCGACTCGCTCCTTCTTGTTGGTTTCCAGTTTTTCTCCGACTGATAATAAATTTGCCACCTGCTCAGACGACGGAACTGTCAGGATCTGGGACTTCCTGCGCTGCCACGAGGAGAGGATCCTGAGAGGTACCACACCTGGACACACCTGAACACCACACTTGAACACATTGTGCCTTAGACTGTACCTGCCTCCAGCTGTGGGTTCAGTCAGAATATGTCCGTCACAGTTCCAAGCTGTTCACTTCAGACGCGTTTCCATCAGACTGTTCCGACTGTTCCTCGTCTGTGCTGTGACATCACTGGGCTCACTGTACAGGTGTTCCTGCTGTAACGTTGTGCTGCTGTGTTGCTGTGTGTGTTCAGGTCACGGCGCTGACGTCAAGTGTGTCGACTGGCATCCAACCAAAGGCCTGGTGGTGTCGGGAAGCAAGGACAGCCAGCAGCCAATCAAATTCTGGGACCCGAAGACTGGACAGAGTCTGGCGACGCTGTAAGTTAATCAATAAACTGATCCTTGCAATAACTGATCGCATTTATCCTCTGAACAGCAAACAGACTGACGTTCTTCTTCACTGTGGATCACTGAAGTCCTGACCAGTTAGAATGATGGAGACCAGTTAGAATGATGGAGACCAGTTAGAATGATGGAGACCAGTTAGAATGATGGGCACCAGTTAGACCAGTTAGAACGGTGGAGACCAGTTAGAATGATGGAGACCAGTTAGAATGATGGAGACCAGTTAGAATGATGGGCACCAGTTAGAATGATGGGCACCAGTTAGACCAGTTAGAATGATGGGCACCAGTTAGAATGATGGGCACCAGTTAGACCAGTTAGAATGATGGAGACCAGTTAGACCAGTTAGAACGGTGGAGACCAGTTAGAATGATGGAGACCAGTTAGAATGATGGGCACCAGTTAGACCAGTTAGAATGATGGAGACCAGTTAGAATGATGGAGACCAGTTAGAATGATGGAGACCAGTTAGAATGATGGGCACCAGTTAGAATGATGGGCACCAGTTAGACCAGTTAGAATGATGGGCACCAGTTAGAATGATGGGCACCAGTTAGACCAGTTAGAATGATGGAGACCAGTTAGACCAGTTAGAACGGTGGAGACCAGTTAGAATGATGGAGACCAGTTAGAATGATGGGCACCAGTTAGACCAGTTAGAATGATGGAGACCAGTTAGAATGATGGAGACCAGTTAGAATGATGGACACCAGTTAGACCAGTTAGAATGATGGAGACCAGTTAGAATGATGGACACCAGTTAGACCAGTTAGAACGATGGAGACCAGTTAGAATGATGGAGACCAGTTAGACCAGTTAGAACGGTGGAGACCAGTTAGAACGATGGAGACCAGTTAGACCAGTTAGAATGGTGGAGACCAGTTAGAATGATGGAGACCAGTTAGAATGATGGAGACCAGTTAGAATGATGGACACCAGTTAGACCAGTTAGAACGATGGAGACCAGTTAGAACGATGGAGACCAGTTAGACCAGTTAGAATGGTGGAGACCAGTTAGAATGATGGGCACCAGTTAGACCAGTTAGAACGATGGAGACCAGTTGGAATGATGGAGACCAGTTAGAACGATGGGCACCAGTTAGACCAGTTAGAATGATAGAGACCAGTTAGAATTATGGACACCAGTTAGACCAGTTAGAACGATGGAGACCCGTTAGAATGATGGACACCAGTTAGACCAGTTAGAACCATGGAGACCAGTTAGAATGATGGAGACCAGTTAGAACCATGGAGACCAGATAGAATGATGGAGACCAGTTAGAATGATGGAGACCTGTTAGAACCATGGAGACCAGTTAGAATGATGGAGACCAGTTAGAACCATGGAGACCAGTTAGAACCATGGAGACCAGTTAGGACCATGGAGACCAGTTAGAACATGGACACCAGTTAGAACGATGGAGACCAGTTAGAACGATGGGCACCAGTTAGACCAGTTAGAATGATGGAGACCAGTTAGAATGATGGAGACCAGTTAGAACGATGGAGACCAGTTAGAACGATGGAGACCAGTTAGACCGATGGAGACCAGTTAGAACCATGGAGACCAGTTAGACCGATGGAGACCAGTTAGACCGATGGAGACCAGTTAGAACCATGGAGACCAGTTAAAACCATGGAGACCAGTTAGAATGATGGACACCAGTTAGAACGAAGGAGACCAGTTAGACAAGTTAGAACGGTGGAGACCAGTTAGAACCATGGAGACCTGTTAGAACGAAGGAGACAAGTTAGAACGATGGAGACCAGTTAGAACGAAGGAGACCAGTTAGACAAGTTAGAACGGTGGAGACCAGTTAGAACCATGGAGACCAGTTAGACAAGTTAGAATGATGGAGACCAGTTAGAACCATGGAGACCAGTTAGAACCATGGAGACCAGTTAGAACCATGGAGACCAGTTAGAATGATGGAGACCAGTTTGAGTGATGGAGGCCAGTTAGAATGTTGGAAACCAGTTAGAATGATGGAGACCAGTTAGAACGATGGGCACCAGTTAGACCAGTTAGAATGATGGACACCAGTTAGACCAGTTAGAACGATGGAGACCAGTTAGAATGATGGAGACCAGTTAGACCAGTTAGAACGGTGGAGACCAGTTTGAGTGATGGAGACCAATTCGAATGTTTGAGACCAGTTCGAATGTTTGAGACCAGTTCGAATGTTTGAGACCAGTCAGAATGGTGGAGACCAGTTAGAACGATGGACATCAGCTGTAGGAAGACGTTCCTCCATGCTGGATGTATCTCCAGCTACTAGATGTTCCTCCATGCTGGATGTATCTCCAGCTACTAAATGTTCCACCATGCTGGATGTATCTCCAGCTACTAGATGTTCCACCATGCTGGATGTATCTCCAGCTACTAGATGTTCCTCCATGCTGGATGTATGTCCAGCTACTAAATGTTCCACCATGCTGGATGTATCTCCAGCTACTAGATGTTCCTCCATGCTGGATGTATGTCCAGCTACTAAATGTTCCACCATGCTGGATGTATCTCCAGCGACTAGATGTTCCTCCATGCTGGATGTATCTCCAGCTACTAGATGTTCCTCCATGCTGGATGTATCTCCAGCTACTAGATTTTCCACTGTGCTGGATGTATCTCCAGCTGCTAGATGTTCCTCCATGCTGGATGTATCTCCAGCTACTAGACGTTCCTCCATGCTGGATGTATCTCCAGCTACTAGATGTTCCTCCATGCTGGATGTTTCTCCAGCTACTAGATGTTCCTCCATGCTGGATGTATCTCCAGCTGCTAGATGTTCCTCCATGCTGGATGTATCTCCAGCTACTAGATGTTCCTCCATGCTGGATGTATCTCCAGCTACTGTCTCCTCTGTTCTCTGGTTCTGTTGCTGCATTTATCTACTGATCCAGTAGGTTGGATTCTCCTCTCAGTCTCTCAGATTTGGTTAATTTTTCTGACGATGCGTCACAGATGAACAGTTTAAGGACAGGAAGTGGAAAAGCCGATGATTATTTTCTGTTTTTGTAGTTTCTGGCTGATAAATAGGTTGGTGGGATCGGTGTTGGTGGGGTTGGGGTTGGTGGGATCGGTGTTGGTGGGGTTGGGGTTGGTGGGGTTGGGGTTGGTGGGATCGGTGTTGGTGGGGTTGGGGTTGCTGGGGTTGGGGTCAGGGTTTGTCCAACCTGAGGCTGATTCAAACATCAGACCAGCTTTAGAACATGTGCAGACCTTTGAAGTGGACTAACGAAGATCAGGAACCCCAGTAAGATGAGTTATATGTATGTTAACTGGTCACACAGTAACCGGGAATAGTTAACGTGACGTTAACGTTGGAGACAGTTCAGGTTTGTATCAATGAAGTCAGCTGATCACACACCTGTCTGTTCTTAGCCACGCCCACAAGAACACTGTGATGGAGGTGAAGTGGAACCTTAACGGTAATTGGCTGCTGACGGCGTCACGTGATCACCTGTGCAAACTGTTCGACATCAGAAACCTGAAAGAGGAGCTGCAGGTGTTCAGAGGACACAAGAAGGAGGCCACAGGTGAGTGAGGCACACCTGCACGCTCACACAGGTGAGTGAGGCACACCTGCACGCTCACACAGGTGAGTGAGGCACACCTGCACGCTCACACAGGTGAGTGAGTCACACCTGTGTTGTGTTTTGTCGTCAGCTGTTGCCTGGCATCCCGTCCATGAAGGTCTGTTTGCCAGCGGAGGTTCTGATGGTTCTCTGCTGTTCTGGCACACCGGGTAAGAACCACAACTCTCCCACATGTCGGCAGGTGGTTGTTGTTGTTGTTGTTTACTTTGCTGTTGTTTACTTTGTTGTTTGCTATTGGCAGTGTGGAAAAGGAGGTTGGAGGGATGGAGATGGCTCATGAGGGGATGATCTGGAGTCTGGCCTGGCATCCGCTGGGTCACATCCTCTGCTCCGGGTCCAACGACCACACCAGGTACACAACACACACACAATAGACACACACTACAGACACACACCAGGTACCACAACACACACACAATAGACACACACCAGGTACACACCACACACACAATAGACACACACCAGGTACACACCACACACACAATAGACACACACCAGGTACACACCACACACACAATAGACACACACCAGGTACACAACACACACACAATAGACACACACTACAGACACACACCAGGTACACAACACACACACAATAGACACACACTACAGACACACACCAGGTACACAACACACACACAATAGACACACACTACAGACACACAATAGACACACACACTAGACACACACAATAGACACACACTACAGACACACACCAGACACACACCAGACACACACCAGACACACACTACAGACACACACCAGACACACACCAGACACACACACCAGACACACACCAGACACACACACCAGACACACACCAGACACACACCAGACACACACCAGACACACACCAGGTACACACCAGGTACACACCAGGTACACACCAGGTACACACCAGGTACCCACCAGGTACCCACCAGGTAACCCACAGCCCGGGGGTTACCTGCCGTGTGCCCTGTATGACCCTCATGAAGCACTCCAGAGCCGCTGCTCCTGAACGCCTCCTGACCCAGACTGTCTCTTCTGTTCTCTGCAGTAAGTTCTGGACCAGGAACCGGCCCGGTGATAAGATGAGAGACCGCTACAACCTGAACCTGCTGCCGGGCATGTCCGAGGACGGCGTGGAGTACGGTGAGCGGCGGAGGACAAACGCCTGCCAGAGATGTGTGTTTTGATTGGCTGACGGCTGGCCCCCTGTTTGTTTCAGATGACGTGGAGCCCAACAGCGTAGCGGCCATTCCTGGGATGGGGATCCCCGAGCAGCTGAAGGCCGCCATGGAGCAGGAGCAGAGCAGTGAGTCTGAACCCAGCGGCTGGTCGGACAGAACCTGTTCTCTTGAAGCTGGTTTTCATTTCACCGAGGTGGAACTGAGAACATCTGCGCCGCCGAATTAACACACATAAGTAGTCTTAGACCTGCAGAGATAAGCATAAAACTCAGGCGTGACTCCACCTGTGTCTGCAGGTAAAGAGGCAGCCCCTGAGGTGGAGATGTCCATCCCAGGCCTGGACTGGGGCATGGACGAGGTCATGGGCAAAGACGCCAAGAAGGTCCCTCAGAAGAAAGTCCCATACGCCAAACCGATCCCAGCACAGTTCCAACAGGTGGGCACACCTGGACGCTGAGGACTTCACCTGCTAAATGTGTCTAAGACCTGCCTTTTAATGTTGGTGCTGCTCGTGTCTCTGCAGGCATGGGCCGAGAATAAAGTTCCCATGATGCCTCCTTCTGGAGACCTGTCCAAGGACCGGAAGGTGGAGCAGAAGGTGGAGGGGAAGAAGAAGACCCAGGCGGAGATCGAGCAGGAAATGGCGGCACTGCAGTACACCAACCCCATGCTGCTGGAGGTCAGCAGTTTGATTATTACTGTCTGTTCAAACACAGTTCAGTTTGATTATTACTGTCTGATCAAACACAGTTCAGTTTGATTATTACTGTCTGATCAAACACGGTTCAGTTTGATTATTACTGTCTGATCAAACACAGTTCAGTTTGATTATTGCTGTCTGATCAAACACAGTTCAGTTTGATTATTACTGTCTGATCAAACACAGTTCAGTTTGATTATTGCTATCTGATCAAACACAGTTCAGTTTGATTATTGCTGTCTGATCAAACACAGTTCAGTTTGATTATTACTGTCTGATCAAACACAGTTCAGTTTGATTATTACTGTCTGATCAAACACGGTTCAGTTTGATTATTACTGTCTGATCAAACATGGTTCAGTTTGATTATTACTGTCTGATCAAACATGGTTCAGTTTGATTATTACTGTCTGATCAAACATGGTTCAGTTGTATTTTAAGACATTCATAAGCTGAAACATGCAGTTTGTCAAATTACATCCCTTCCGTTAAACCAGTTAAACTGGTAATCCTCAGTTTAAGGTAACCTGTTGAACTGGTCTAACTGGTTGAACTGGTCTAACTGGTTGAACTGGTCTAACTGGTTGAACTGGAAGCCTGACTCTTCCATGTTGTGTTTCTGCTGCAGCAGATGAAGATGGACCGGATGAACCAGATGAACACTGATGGGAACATGGGCCCCTCCCAGGGTCAGGGCTCTATGGGCCCCTTCCCTGGCCCCGGGGGCCCCATGCCTCCTGGACAGCAGGGCTTTCCCCCTAATATGCCTCCTCAGCAGATGTCCAACAACATGGGGCCCCCCATGGGCCCTGGAGGCATGCAGCCTCCATTCATGCCCTCTGGTCAGGTGGGGCCCTCCTCTGGACCTCAGTCTCACCAGGGACCCCCACAGGGCATGATGGGACCACCAGACATGCAAGGACCCCAAGGTATGCAGAGACATCCTGGTCCCCAAAGAAACATGGGCCCCCAAGGGCCTCACAGTATGGGACCCAGAGGGATGCAGGGCCCCCCTGGAGGGATGATGGGTCCCCCTCCGCGAGGAATGGGTCCAAGGGATCCTCAGGGGCCCCCACCGCAGGGGGGTATGATGCCACCTCAAGGGAACATGATGGGCCACCAGGGTCCTATGCAGGGTGGGATGATGGGTCCCCCACCCAGGACACATGGCAGTATGTCCAACAACTATGGGATGGGCAACATGCAGGGGCCCCCAGGAGGGATTCATGGACCCCCAGGAAATATGCAGGGACCCCCAGGTAACATGCAGGGCCCCCATGGAAACATGCAGGGCCCCCCTGGTAACATGCAAGGACCACATGGGAACATGCAGGGCCCCCCTGGTAACATGCAAGGGCCTCATGGAAACATGCAGGGGCCCCCGTATTTGCAGCACCAGGTGAGTTTAAATCTCTGTGAAATATTTGGTCCAGGAGCCGGTTCCTCACCGGACCAGGCCCCCGGGTTCTATAAACAGATTAACTCTCTTCTGGTCTCTGCAGGGCCAGAACACGGGGCCCATGATGCACGGGATGGGACAGCAGGGGCCCAACAGCAAAGGTACGAACTATGAAAACATGCTGAGTCTGTTTGTAAGACCGGATCGCCAGGTCGGCTCCTGGGGCCCCTTTAGGGCCCCATGAGGGCCCCCATTTCAGACCACTGTGTTATTTCACCTCTAATGTCCTTTAAGGGCCCCAGGAGGTCCTTAGGTTCCTTCACTTCTGATAAGCACTGTTGACTCTCCTCATCAAGGAGACCCTCGAGGGCCACCGCCCAACCACCATATGGGCCCTCCTGACCGGCAGGGTCCCGGGGGACCAGATCAGGGCTCGGGGCCATACTGGGGAGACAACCAGCAGGGCCGAAGAGGACCGCAGGACTTTGACGGAGGACAGGACTTCCACAGCCGAGCAGAGGAGGGCTGGAGACCCGGGTACCAGGGAGGAGCCGGGGGCCACAGGGGAGCCGGGCCCCGGGCCGGAGGGAACGGAGGCAGCTGGGGCCCTGATGAGAGGTTCACCGGGGGAGAGTTCAGGGGCCGCAGGGACGACAGGTGAGAGGAGAACTGTGTGTTGGCTCTATGGTTCTGTTCCGTTCTCCGTGTTGGTTTTTCTCCCGTCTCAGTGTGGTTCTGGACTCTGTTTCAGGTTCCGAGGAGGCGGCCCGGGCCGGCCTGGAGGTCGCGGTTACCCTGATGACTACGGTGGACAGGAGGAGGTCTTCGACAACCCGGAGGAGATGGGCCGAGGCTGGGACAGCGGAGGGCGAGGGAGGCCACCTCGAGGAGGAGGTCCACCGAGAGGAGGAGGTGAGTCTGAGTCACACCTGAGTCACACCTGAGTCACACCTGATAGCACCAGGCAGAAAGCAGAACCAGTGCTGGTTCAGCTCACGTGAAAGTTTTGTAAAAGTCAGACTTCAGGTTCCCGACATCACAGATATGTGCAGACTCATCATAGCGCCTCCTGCAGGTCATGACGGTTACCGTGACGGGCAGCAAATGCATGATGGGTCGTCTCCGGCTGGTCGTGAGCGATCTTCGTCCCTGCAGGGGATGGACATGGCGTCTCTGCCCCCCCGCAAGCGTCCGTGGCAGGACGGACCAGGAACAGGAGACCTCAGAGAGAGAGAGTCCCCCGGAGCTGATGGAGGTGAGAGCGCCACCTGCAGGCTGAAAGTACATTCACAGTCCTAACTAAAGTTTCCATCCACCTGTAAAGACCATGTTTGTCAGGTCCTGTAGTTCCAGTGGCTCCTACAGCTTGGATGACGGAACCACTCTAACATGAACCTTCGTCACATGAACAGTCCTGTGTTTTGGTTCCTTCATAGATTTACTGAAGGTCTTCTGGAGACCTGATGGAGTCTGCTGGGTCATAAATGTAAAACAGAAACTTCACTGATCAGTTTTATTGATGTAGAACGTTTTTAATGAAATCGTCTTAGTTTCTAATTGATCTTAGTGGTTGATCTGGGACACAGCTGGATGTTCCAACCAGACAATGAGCCCAAACACATCAAAGTGGTGAAGAAATGGTTCCATCAGGCTGGAATGAAGGTTCTAGACTGGTCCCCCCAAAGTCCTGACTTAGACCATCAAGAACCTGAAGAAACCAGTCTGAGTCATGGAGACGACACATTTAGATGGACTGAACCGGTTCTGACCAGAGGAGTCAAAGAGGAACCAGAAGAACCGACCTGAGGAGGAAACAGACCAAAAGTGTTACAGAAGATTCAGTTCTAGGAGTCCGTGGAAACTAAAGACTGATAAACAAGGACTTTACGAGTGTATGGAAACTTTAGCTTACAGACTGTATAAACATTATACTGATGTAGGTGAGAGCGCCACCTGTAGGCTCCAACTACATTCATACACATTATCCAACTAAATGATCATGAACAGCGGTTCTGGACTGCTCTTGAATTGATGGTTGTTCTTAATAAAGTGATGTTTTATGTTTTTGATTCCTTGCTCTGTGGCGCCCCCTGCAGGTCGCCTGCCTCAGAGGGAGGATGGGGGTTACGGTCCGTCTGGTCGCAGTGGACGGGGCGGCTGGGGTCCTGGAGGCCCATCCGGCCCCCGGAGAGGAGGACCTCCACCCAGAGGAGTGCCAAGGGGCGGCGTCCGGGGCCGGTAGTCCTGAATTTAGAGTTAAAAACTCCCATGATCCTCTGCTCCTCCGGTTGTCTCCCTGCTGGTCCCTCCACAGACCTGAGACCGACAGACTTTGTCACTTTCAGGTGTGTGAAGAACGGAGGTTTGTGATTGGCCTGCAGCAACCAAACACCTGAGCCGACAGGTAGAAGAGACGTCTGTAAAATACTGTAGAGACTCATCGTGTTGTTTGTATCTGCGTCTCTTTTATTCCACTTCGTCTGCAGCTTCCAGCTTTTTGTCCTTTTTGTAACAGATTTCTATGTTTTTGTGTTTTCACTGAGGTGGACAATAAAGATTCACACTTCAATCTGCCTCGCTGCTGGGTCGCTGTGACATCACGTGGTTTTATTAAACAGCTTTCAGTCAGCTGGATGTAAGAATCACAAACCTGCAGACGACCAGGACCAGCTGCAGTCGTGGCTTTATGGAGGATTCATGTTCACTCTCCTCCTCGTTAGTTCCAGACTAAACTTTATTAGCAGGACGTTTTAGAGCTCTGTGAACAGGTCCTCAGCTGATGCTTTAGAGAAAACACATGAAACCAAGCAGTGCTTAACAGCGTGTTTAATTACCGTGTCAAACTCCCACATCACACCTGAACACATCACCTGTCTGCAGTGTCACACTTTATTTGGTCCTCAGATCATCCGCCGTCTGCTGGTCCTGCAAGAGTTCAGTATGTCTGTGATCAATACCAGTCTGCAGCAGCTGATAATCAATCATCAGTCCAGCTGCTTTCTGACCGGGGCTCCGGCTCCTGGTTCAGCGGTGAGACCTGCCCGGTCTCCGGCTCTCAACCCCGGTCAGATCGGCATGGTTTTCCCGGTGACGGTCCTCTTGATGGCGGATGCCGCCATCCCGCCCATGAAGCGGATCCCGGCGCTCCCTCCGGGCAGCAGCGACACCAGGCAGCCGGCGATGACGGCGACCTGCAGGGCGGCGCCCAGCGCTGTTAGCGCGGTGCTGTGGAGGCTCAGCGCCGCGTACAGAGTCCCTCCGAGGGCGCACAGGTACACGGCAGCACCGGGGGAGGTGGGCAGGCCGGCGGCCAGTCTGCTGGGGCCGCGCAGCACCGCCGCCGCCGCGATGGCAAACAGCGAGCCGAGCGACCAGAGCAGCGCGAACTTGCGGGCGTAGAGCAGCAGCAGCGGCGCGTAGAGCGCCGACAGGCCGAAGCACAGCGCGGAGAACGACACGCAAACACCGAAGGCCACCAGCCGCTGCCGCCGGCTCATGCCCGGCAGGCAGGGGTCCGGCTCGGCCGACCACGGCCAGGAGAAACCGCCGTTTCCGCCAGAGCTCTGGCTGGACGAACTGCCGGGCCACGGACTGGACCACCGGCCAAACCAGCTCCCCGGTACCGGCTCTGGGTCACCCAGGTCCACCGCGGTGCTGGGGCCGGACTGGGAGAGTGTCTTAGCGGCTTTGGACTGAGACAGATACTCCTGCAGCTGCCGGTTCAGGTCCGCCATGATGAAAACAGCTAACAGTTAGCACGACGTCTTCTTCGGTGATTCTTTTCCTACTGAACCTCCGGTGCAGCTCAGCGCGTCGCGCCCTCCACAGGACAGGGATGGAACTACAGCTGATATGAGCCTAAACACGTGACTAATGATTAGACTCAGGTTAATTATCACATTTATTGTCACACGACATAGAAAAGTCATTCAACGTGTCATTAGATGTCACTAATTATTAACTTTTCATCATTCCACTTGAATAATCATTCCATTATTAGACTTTATAGACAATTAAAGTATTTAGTTAATATTTTATAAACTGAGCAGGGATGAGCTTCAGCTGAATTAATAATAATGTAAATAAAATAGAAAGCTCAGCTGTGCGAGTTCATTATTATAATCTATCCTCATTTATTGATTTATTGACAAAGTCACGTGTGACGTCATAACGAGAATTTCTGCTGTTATTTTGGTCAGAGTCACGTGACTTCAGGACCAGTTTACAGCTGTTCGACTAAAATTAACCTTTCACGTGATTGGCTGGAGAACAGACACACAACCATGTAAGGTGTGTGTGTGTGTGTGTGTGTGTGTGTGTGTGTTTCATTCACAGCAGAAGAGCAGCAGCAGGTAACACACGCCAACATGACTGAAGTGTTCAGACTGGGCCTCCTTTAAATCAGTTTAGACAACAGAAACAAACTACTCCGTTTTTACATCACAGGTTCAGAAAATATTTTTTTTCGTGATAGTTTTTCACATATGACTTGTCTTTATGCTAAGCTAACAGTTTCCCCCTGCTCTCAGTCTTTGTGCTAAGCTAACAGTTTCCCCCTGCTCTCAGTCGTTGTGCTAAGCTAACAGTTTCCCCCTGCTCTCAGTCGTTGTGCTTAGCTGACAGTTTCCTTCTGATTCCAGTCTTTGTGCTAAGCTAACATTTCACCCTGTTATCAGTCTTTGTGCTAAGCTAACATTTCCTCCTGTTCTCAGTCTTTGTGCTAAGCTAACAGTTTCCCCCTGCTCCAAGTCTTTGGGCTAAGCTAACAGTTTTGCTCCAGGTCTTTGTGCTAAGCTGACAGTTTCCTTCTGATTCCAGTCTTTGTGCTAAGCTAACATTTCCCCCTGCGCTCAGTCTTTGTGCTAAGCTAACATTTCCTCCTGTTCTCAGTCTTTGTGCTAAGCTAACAGTTTCCCCCTGCTCCAAGTCTTTGGGCTAAGCTAACAGTTTTGCTCCAGGTCTTTGTGCTAAGCTGACAGTTTCCTTCTGATTCCAGTCTTTGTGATAAACTAACGGTTTCCCCCTGCTCCCAGTCTTTATGCTAAGCTAACGATTTCCCACTATTCCAGGTCTTTGTGCCAAGCTAACATTTCCTCCTGCTCCCAGTCTTTGTGCTAAGCTAGCAGTTTCATCCTGCTTCCAGTTATTATGCTAAGCTAACAGTTTCATCCTGCTCCCACCTATTATGCTAAGCTAACAGATTCCCCCTGCTCCCAGTTATTATGCTAAGCTAACGGTTTCCCCCTGCTCCTTGTGAGTTCACACATAAAGCGATGAGCTGTTTGGTCTGATCTTTTTTTCTGTGCTCAGCTGCTCCTGCCTGTGTATCCAGCAGATGGCGCTCTCTCAGATAACGCCCACCCTGTTCCTGGGCGGGGCTGACGCCCCCCTGAACACAGTGCTGATGTCACAGAAAGGCATCACCCTGATCGTCAACGCCACGCTGAGCCACGCCTGCCCCACCTACCCGGGGGTGGAGTGTGTTCGGGTTCCGGTGTCCGACCTGCCCAGCGCCCGCCTCGGCGACCACTTCGACCGCGTGGCCGAGCGCATCCACGGCAACCGCGCAGGAGGCACGCTGGTGCACTGCGCTGCCGGCATGAGCCGCTCGCCGGCGCTGGTCATGGCGTATCTGATGCGCTTCAGGGGCGTGACGCTGCAGCAGGCGCACCGCTGGGTGCAGGACAGGCGGCCCGTCGTCCGCCTCAACGCCGGCTTCTGGGAGCAGCTGCTGCGGTACGAGAGGAAGCTCTACGGAAAGAACACCGTCAGGGTGGCGGCCGCCGAGGAGCCGCCGCCGCCACCGCCGAGGACGCCACAGCTGACGAGGGCGCTGCCACTTCAGCAGCAGCAGAGCAGCTGGTTCACAAGGGTACCACGGTCCCCTGTGATGTCACGGTCACTGATGTCACAGACGCCTCTGATGTCACGGTCACCTCTGATGTCACGGTCTCAGGTGCTGACATCATCAAACAAAAGACGAGGATCCAAATCCAGCAGCAGCAAAGTCTGACGAACAGCTCGTTGCATCCTGACCTTCACCTGCAGTCCAACAGAACCTGCTGGTCCCGGTTCTGAGCAGAGACTCGGTTCTGGTTCTGGAACAAGGACCAGAACCAGAAGAACGAGCTGCTGGACGCTGCAGTTCCAGTCTGAATATCTCCAACACCTCCAGGACGTTCTGTTGGACACTGAGAGGCAGGATTTTAAACTCTGTCCAACAGTCCATCCTGGACCTCAGAGGACCACCATCACCTGGTTACCTGGTTACCTGTAGCAGCAGGTAACCAGGTAACCAGGTGATACAGTAACGTGCAAGAACTGAACAGCTTGTTTTGGATTCAAAGGTTCCTCCTGCTTCTTGTCATGAGCAGCGTTGAGGACCACAGCTGACGGCGCCACCTACTGGACACAAGGACTCAGAGTGTGTGTGTGTGTGTGTGTGTGTGTGTGTGTGTGTGTGTGTGTGTGTGTGTGTGTGTTTGATAACACCAGCCCCTCAAAGACGCTGCTGCTGTGAAAACCAGTAAACAAAGTCTGAGCTGATCCAGTTCAGTGGGTTTTATTCAGCTGGGTTGGGTTCTGAACTCAGTGGGTTCTCCAGTAGAACCCTGCTGACTGAAGGAGGAACCTGATTGGTCCATTTAGTGCAGAAGAGTCACATGACGCCTTAAACTCCTCCTTTATGTGAGTCTGAAGAAGAAAGCCTGGTTCACAGGTACAGGTGATGAACACCTGAGATCTGAGTTTAACAGAGAACGTCTGGATCTGTTCTGGGTTCTGGGTTCTGATCTGGGTTCTGTTCTGGGTTGTTATCTGGGTTCTGGTTCTGTTCTGGTTTCTGATCTGGGTTCTGGTTCTGGGTTCTGGGTTCTGATCTGGGTTCTGTTCTGGGTTGTTATCTGGGTTCTGGTTCTGTTCTGGTTTCTGATCTGGGTTCTGGTTCTGGGTTCTGGGTTCTGATCTGGGTTCTGTTCTGGGTTGTTATCTGGGTTCTGGTTCTGTTCTGGGTTCTGTTCTGGGTTCTGTGTGTAACCAGTCAGCCTGCTGACATGTGCGCAGTCTGTCCCTGAGGATCATGTTTTAGATCTTGTCCTTGTTCCCACTGGTTCTGGTTCTGGTTCTGGTTCTGTGGACGTTGTACAGTGAATAAACACCATGAATGAAACCAGCGCTGCTCATCAGACTGAGGATCCAGACGTCCTGTTTGTGTGAAATGTTTGCTCTTTAAAATCCTCTCCTTTGTTTGATGATCAGGATGAAGAACCTCAGAACCACCTGAAGACGACGTCGCTGCAGATTTTATGGAGCTTAAAGTGACGACAACATTTTAATCCTTTCAGATGTTTTACGTTCAGGTCTGAGGCTGAACAGGAAGAGGCTCCTCCTGCTGGAACAACCAGGAACTACACCTGAGCCACATTCACTGACATCATGGAGAGAATAAAGGTGTACTACACCTGGTGGAGCCTCAGTACACTCGACCATCTAGTACTACATCCTACCATCTAGTACTACATCCTACCCTCTAGTACTACATCCTACCATCTAGTACTACATCCTACCATCTAGTACTACATCCTACCATCTAGTACTACATCCTACCCTCTAGTACTACATCCTACCATCTAGTACTACATCCTACCATCTAGTACTACATCCTACCATCTAGTACTACATCCTACCCTCTAGTACTACATCCTACCATCTAGTACTACATCTACCATCTAGTACTACATCTACCATCTAGTACTACATCCTACCCTCTAGTACTACATCCTACCATCTAGTACTACATCCTACCCTCTAGTACTACATCCTACCATCTAGTACTACATCCTACCATCTAGTACTACATCCTACCCTCTAGTACTACATCCTACCCTCTAGTACTACATCCTACCCTCTAGTACTACATCCTACCCTCTAGTACTACATCCTACCCTCTAGTACTACATCCTACCCTCTAGTACCATCTCTAGTAGTACTACCTACCCTCTAGTACTACATCCTACCCCCTCTAGTACTACCTACCTTCTAGTACTACATCCTACCCCCTCTAGTACATCCTACCCTCTAGTACTACATCCTACCCTCTAGTACTACGTGTAGACCAGGGCTGTCAAATCCTGGTCCTGGAGGGCCCCGATCCAGCATGTTCTAGATGTTCCCTGATCCAATGATCAGCTCATCATGAAGCTCTGCAGAAGCCTGATAACGATCCTAATCATTTGAATGGGGGAACATCTAGAACATGCTGGATCGGGGCCCTCCAGGACCAGGATTTCACACCCCTGATCTAGAACATGCTGGATCGGGGCCCTCCAGGACCAGGATTTCACACCCCTGGTCTAGACAGTGTTCTAGGTTCAGGTCTGGTTCTGGTGTCGCCTCTCCTGAGCTTCTGGTGACTGGACGGAACAGAGACTAGAGTGTCATCAGTCTGGTTTCTAGCTGAGCTCAGATCAGTTTGTCCTGAAGCTCATTCATCCACCTGTCAGGTGTGGGTGGAGCTGTAGGGGTCATGTGACTGCAGGGACTCAGACGCTGAACCAAAGTCGGTTTATTGACCAGCAGCTGAACAGAACAAAACCTGGTTTTACTTTGAAAGGAACTGAAAACGTTTCTACAACGAAACGAATACAAAGGAAAGCAGCAGGTGTCACGGTGGACAGGCGTCGTGTGCTCCTGTGGCCAGGTGTAGCTGGTAGGTGTGGTCATGGAACATCAGCAGGGTGTAGAAGTTCTCGCCTCCCCTCAGGACGCCGTGCTCGCTGTCCCCCCACGACACCGGACTGTCGACAAACCCATGGACCGTCAGGGACACCCAGGACTCCAACAGAGGCTGCTCCAGGTAACACCTGCAGGACAGGTGAGAACAGGAGAGTCAAGGACGTTTATCACACCTGAGACGTGTCGGTGCCACAGGTGAGGTGAGAGGTCAGCTGACCTGAGCTCCTGGATGAGGCGGTGGATGTCCGGCGGCAGCAGCAGGCCGCAGACGGAGACGCTCAGAGCGCCGCCGAGCGTCGTCTTCGGGTCGGGACACACCAGCGAGGACAGGAAGCTGCTGGACGAGTTCTCCCTGAAACCACAGAAGAAGAATCAGCAGGAGGAAGCAAGGTCACATGACACAATGATGACATCATCGTCATGGCATCTCACCTGCTGACATCAGCGTCCACGGCGCCGAGCCACTCCAGTAGGCTGTAGGGGTCACATGACTGCGGGGCGGGGCAGGACAGGTCAGTCAGATGGCAGCGACTGACCTCAGGTGTGTGCTCCGACCAATCGTATCGCGATAGGAGGGGCTGCAGACAAGCCCCGCCCCCTATAGAACACAAGCACCGCCGGTAAAACACAGCGAGGAGCAGACAGTAACGCAGGTGAGGTGATTTCACTCACCTGGATGATGCGACAGCAGGAGGTCAGTCTGCAAGTGAAGGCGGGACCTCAGACCTGTGAGGAGCCTCAGGTAGCCCCGCCCACCAGGTGCCATGCTGCTGTCAGTCAGGTCGACAGATACGACTGCAGGATTGATCAGACAAACATAGATCCTATTGATTGTATTGATTATGTTGCTGATTGGTCACAGATACATGTTTTAACTCCGCCCCCTGAGGCCCCTTGACCAACCATAGTTAACACTCAGGTAAAGGTGAGGTACAGTCTGCTACAGCCGTGAGTACATCACCTTAAACTGACATGGTTCTACCCCTCAGTAATCAGATTACTTCTAACAGCAGAGTCAGACTACAGTCCGCCAGTTGGACTCTTTAGTTCTGGTCCATAGAGGTTGATGTTCTCCAGGGTCCTGGTCTCCATTCCAGCTCAGTAGAACCACGGTCATCATTGGACTGATGGAACCACAGGTGGGTTCTACTGAGGTTCTACTCTGGAGCCTGAATGTTAAACCTGGTGTTTATAGAGTTTGTGACGTCCTCTGCTGCTCTACGTGAAGTAATCTGATTACTGAGTGTCGCCACTGTTCGGTGTGAAGCTTCATTCAGACCAAATCTGCCTCTGTGGTTGAATCTGGACGGTCTCCCTTCAAACCCCAACAGCTCAAAAGAGTCCTTGTCCAGAGAGAGGCACAGGTGACCTAAGGACAGACAGACAGGTGAGCTGAGGACAGACAGACAGGTGAGCTGAGGACAGACAGACAGGTGAGCTGAGGACAGACAGACAGGTGAGCTGAGGACAGACAGACAGGTGAGCTGTTAGAATTACAAAGAGAAGAAATGTTTTTACCATTGGGCATCAGAGCGACACAGTTATCTTCATCGATCCTGGTTCTGTACGACAGACCATGCACACCACCTGAAACACAGGTACAGCTCAGCACAGGTGTGTACAGGTGTATTTACCCAGGTGTGTACAGGTGTAGTGTGTCAGCTGTTACCTGGGTACACGGCCTTCTGCAGGAAGTCTGTGTCCAGCAGTTCATATATGGGCAGCTTCCTGATCAGGTAGAAGCTGCTGAAACTCCTCAACACTGAGTCCAGATGGGAGGGGGCGGAGCTACACTCAGGCAGCAAGACAGACACCTGCACAGGTGAGACAGGACAGTCAGTGAGTCTGTACTACTAGTGGTAATACTGTCCAGTTGGATCCAAACATCCCTGATAGAACCTGTCTGGTGTTGTGAAGCAGCTAAAAGCAGCTCATGATGCCACGTTCTAAAGAGATCCAACAAAGTCACTGACGTCCATCAGTCTGGAGGGTTACAAAGCCGTTAGTGAGGCTCTGGGACTCCAGAGAACCTCAGTGAGAGACGTTATCCACTAATGGAGGAACATGGAACAGTGGTGGACCTTCCCAGGACTGGACCAACCACCAACACTTCTCCAAGAGCATCCACTTTTCACAGCACATCAACCTTTGGCAGTGACACCTGAGGAACTGTCCTCAGATTGGCTGTGGAAACCGCGCTGTGATTGGACAGGAGACAGCAGGGGGAGGAGACAGACCAGGAAGTGAGCTGCTGTGATAGTGAAGAGCAAGGAACTGTTTGGACCTTCAGAACCGACGTCATCGGTGCTGCTGTTTTGCTGATTAGCAGTAATTAGCACCAGCACCTGGACTGGCCAATAAACTAAACAGACAACAGATCGATAAACTGCACCGACCAAAACCAGATCCTCCTCGTGGCTTCAGTCGTAGCATCTGGACCAGCTTTCTAGGAGACGATCCACCAGACGACGAGGACAACCAGGATGACTGAGGATCTTCACAGACATGAACCAGATCAGTTTACATCCATCCAGGAGTCTCAGTCTGAACACTACACCTGGTCTAGTTCATGTTCTCTAGAACCAGCTGTAGCATCAGTATTATGGGATGTCTCCTAGTGTTAACAGTCTAATGTCTGACATAGAGTCCTAGAAACCATCAGTGGTTCCTGGATGTGGTTCTGGTTTCTGATCATCCACCAGAGGAAACTTTAACAAGTGCATTCTGGGTAAACTTTAAGGCTCC